>CAODLS013807288.1:0-10190 GCA_948243855.1 Flueggea neowawraea
CGGGGGTTGAAACTAACAAATAATTGCCTACTCTTAAATTAAACTTGAGTATAATGATAAGGCTCATTATAATTGACTTACAATATTCTTTCCGGAGATGGCCTCCATCTATACTTGTTACTAAACTTAGTTTTCCGGTGGGAAACCTTCTTTTCTAACTATTCTTCAGGCAAATTCTTTGCCTTGTTTGATCGCAAAGCAAGTTTTTTTGATTTGTAAGAAAACCATTGGCCTCAAGCATGATTTGTCGCGGTTTCCAAATCATGTATGTGCACTACGAAAATCCCTATATGGCCTCAAGCAAGCCCCTTGCCAATGGTACAAGCGGCTCACTTTTGCCCTATTTGAATTGGGTTTCAAAGCAGTGGCGGACCTAGAAATCTGGATAAGTAGGGGTTGAATCTGCTTAGCCAAATTTTTGACTAGACGATGTGTACGGCAAAAAAAGTATATATATAGAAATTAAATTAAATTAAATATTAGATTACAATAGAAGAAACAATGATGAATGGAGTGAGAAGGAGAGCAAGATTTGAGTGTTTTCGATATAGAGGGAGAGAGTAGGGATTGGGAAAGAAGAAAAGAGTAGTCTGTTTCCTTTTTTCGATACTCATAGAAAATATTTCTTATTTCCTATTTTCTTTTCATTTACTTCATTTTCTAGACTTTTAATAAGAAAGATCTTGGGCCATATAAACTAAATTTAAGCAACTCAATTTCTGTCAATAATGAACAAATTAAGTAAACACCAAATTAACTAAAACCCTAGAAAGTAGAAATTTCAATTCAAGAAGTTGCAATTATTGAACTAATCAAGTAATTAACTTAATTTTTTTTCTCAAAAAAATTATGTCTTTATACAATTAATCAACTCAATTTTTGTCAACAATGCACAAATTAACTAAACTCCTAGATATTTTAAACCATATATAGTAGCAAGGGACAATGGAAATAAGAGAAGTGAAGCACTTACTCTTAATGTCGACGATAGAATGGCAGAGACGAGGCCAAAAATGCTACAGAGTTTTGCGGGGTGAAAGAAGGAAGGAAGAGGGTTTTTTCGATGCGTCTAAGAGGAAGACGACGTCGGTGACGCGATGAAGAGAGGACGAGGAGAATGGCGAAGCCGATCATTGTTGAGAGAGTAAAGAGGCCGGAAGGGAGAGAGAGAAGGGGGAGAGAGAGAGAGAGCTGAGCCTCCACCATCAACGGTGGAAACCTATCGAAGGGGGGGGCCCATGGCCCTCCTCCGGCGGCATGGCTTTACCACTATTTCAAAGGCTCAAAAGCTTAAACTTCCTTGTTTATGTATCAACAGGGTTCTAATAGAGCCTATTGTCTACTTTACATTGATGATTAAATCCTAACTGGCACTAATACTCAATTGCTTTCAAAGATTGTTAATTCTTTGTAGAATCTATTGGCATATAAGTGTCAATGGAGGATTGTTGTTCACTGAAAAGAAGTATATTATTGGGTTAATAAATCGTGTAGACCTTTCTAACAATACTTTTGTGCCAACGTCAATTGTGAAACCCCGAAAATCGAAGGACACGTCATCGCCCCCTTTTGCTTATACTACCTTGTCTCGCAGTGTTGTTAGAGGATTGCAGTATCTCGCCTTCACATGACCAAATATCTCCTTAGTTATTAACAAAGTTATGCAATGCATGCATGCTCCCACGCAACCTGATTGGCAATCTGTCAACCAGAGACTCCGCTATTTGTGTGGTACATCTTCTTTTGGACTTCACATCTATAACATCCCACCAAAGTAGGCAACTGAAGCTAGCAAGGCAAGCTACCTACTATGCAACAGCTCTGTGTTCCGACATCGTATAAGTATATATGGATGGAAATGTTTATAAGTATAAAAACCTGACTACTTAAGTAACCTAAGCTTGGAATTTTGGGCTTAGTGATTGGAAACCCATTAGTTGTTGGATGTTTCTTAAGGACAACTGCGTGTTTATGCCGGGTCATGACAATTATAGTATTAAAGCACTCCGCATGCAAACTTGAATGGTAGTGGGGCAAACCTCAACTGGTGGCTATGATGGGAAAAACCTCAACTGGTGGCGATGGTGGGACAAACCTCGGGAGTTAAGAGGGGGTCCCTGAGTATAGGCGAATCCCACACCGACAAAACGTGAGAGAGATTCTGGGCATCATGGTTGGAATACTTAGTGACGAAGACGTTGCTAACCTGTAGGCGTGGAAATTGTAACATCCCACCAAAGCAGGCAGCTGAAGGTAGCAGGACAAGCTACCTCTTGTATAGCAGCTCTGTGTTCCCACATTATATAAGTATATATAGATGGAAAGGTTTATAAGGACCTGACTACTTAAGTAACCCAAACTTAAACTTCTAGGCTTAGTGGTCGGAAGCCCATTAGTTCTTAGATGTTGCTAAGGACAACTTTGTGCTTATGTATAGTCGTGAAAACATCAATCCATCGCTATCTTCTAACCTTGTGGTTTATTCTGATGTTGATTGAGGAGGCAACTCCGTCGAATGTAAAAGTACGTGCGGCTATGCTTGTTATTTGGGTACAAATCTGGTGACGTGGTCTACTCGAAAGTAACACACTATTGCCCTGTCCACCATTGATGTCGAATATAGAGCTTTAGCATCGGCTGCCTTGAAAGCTTTGTGGATTCACTCTTTGATGATGGAATTGGGACATCCTTGTGACTTGCTTACCGTCTTATGGAGTAACAACATTTTTGATACCTATCTTTCTGCAAATCATGTATTTCATTCTTGATCAAAACATTTGAAAATTGAATTTCATTTTGTTAGAGACTTAGTTGCGATAAAGGTCATCTCGGTTACACATCTCTACAACCGACCAACTTGTTTACGTGCTCACAAGTGCATTGACAATCCAACAATTCCATTCCGTTCGTTACAAGCTCAATGTTTGTGGACCATCGAGCTTGATAGAGGATGGTAAGGACAACGTACATGTGTTAAGCTCAGCAACCAACTAGCGTAGTTGTTGAAGTTCATGATTCCAGAGATGCTGATATTTTGCTTGTATTTTACTAATTTTTCAATTTTTACGTAATGCTTGGTTAATTAACAAGTTGACAAGTTGTTTAAAGAAGGAGGTGGCAACATATTGGAAAACAAAAGAGAAGAATCATCAGCTGCAATTTTTCTTTTGTAGAAAAAGAAGACCTGCAATTATAACTCTAGAACAAAAACTATATATATATAGGTGAACAAAAATATGAAATAATTTCCTTTCTGTTGGTATGCTCTTCTCTACCAGTAACTTCTCTAATTCCAGTAGCAATCTCTTGTGTACGTTCATTCTTGAATGTGTACTTGAGAAAACTATTATTCCTGTAGAAATGATAATTGGTATCAAAGTATTACTTCTTGAAGGACCTTATTAAAACTTGAGAGTTGTGAGCTTGAATCACTTGAGATTTGGGTGCTAAATACGTGAGATTGAGAGAAACACTTAAGGGTTAAGAGAGAAAGAGAGCTAAAAAATCTAATCTCTTGATTCATAAATGGCTCCGAACAATATGAATCAACTATTAGTACCAATTTTCATAGGAAAAAATTTATCACATATGGTCAGTGAAGATGAAAGCATATTTGAAGGCTTATGGCTTATGGGAAATAGTGGAGAATGGCCTAAGAGAACCACCTGTACTTTCTAATTATGCTGCTCTAAAAGAAATAAAAGATCAGGATAAAATTGTTGCAAAGGGATTTATGGCCCTGACTTTTATACCCTCAGCCTTGTTTGAAGTGATGTTCCTTAGAATTATGGCCTGTGAAACTACCAAAGAAGCTTGAGATAAGCTTAAGGAAGAGTTTCAAGGAATTGACATTTCACGAAGACAACAAGTACTGAACCTAAAAAGAGAATTTGAGATGTTGAGAATGAAAGAAGTTGAGTCTATCAAAGAATATATTGATAGGATCACACTCATTGTGAACCAAATCAAGATTCTTGATGAAGATTTCTTTGAAAGAAGAATAGATCCTGACTGTTCCAGAGAGTTTTAAATAAAAAAATTCCTCACTTAAAGAATCCAGAAATTTATCTAAAATTCCTTTGACAGAACTTGTTAGTGCTCTTCAAGCTCAAGAACAAAGAAGAGCTATAAGAATATAAGAAGTTACTGAGGGTGCACTTGTTGCTAAACAGTAAGATAGAGGCAAGTTTAGCAATATCAAAAAGAAGAAAAATAAGAAAAGTCAGATAAAAGTTGGTGACAACAGTAAAAAGGGTGAAAAGATGGTGTATCCTCCTTGCAAACATTGGAAGAGAACTACTCATCCTAAGAGGTTTTACTGGTGGAACCCTGAAGTACAATGCAGAGCTTATAAAAAGACGGGGCATATGTGCAAAAATAAGAATCAATCAGCCCCATAAGCACAAGTTGTTGAAATCTAGAAGACAAAAGGCTATTTATTGCTACTTGCTATGCTGAAGGATGCAGTAGTGATCAATGGTTGATTGATAGCGAGTGCACACATCATATGGCTTCAAATCCTAAATTTTTTAGGCAACTTATTTCAAGCAGCGCTTCCAAATTAAGAATAGGAAATGGAGAATGCATTGCTGTAAAAGGAAAATGAATTGTTGTTGTTGTTGAAACTTTTACAGGTAATAAGATTATTTCAAATGTTTTATATGTTCTTGAAATAACAAAACTTACTAAGTGTTGGCTAGTTGTAGGAAAAGAATTACTCTATTGTGTTTAAGGATAAATGTTGTATGATCTCTGATCCTGATGTTAGTGAACTTATTCAAGTAAAAATGAGAGATAAAAGCTTTCCATTAAATTAGAAAAAATTTGATGCCACATGCTTATCCTTGTGTTGTTGACGAATCATCAAGTTCTTCATAGCGCAAACGATTGGGGCATTTCAACTATAATGCTATAGGTTACTTGAAGAAAAAAATGAGCTTATTGAGAACTTACCTGAAATTAAAGAATGTTGAGATGTATGTGATGTAAGTCAATTTGGCAAGTAAAGTAGGCTTCCATTCCTTGCAAACAGTTGCTGGAGAGCAACAGAGAAGCTTCAATCCATACTGATTTATGTGGAACAATCAAGACAACTTCTCTAAATGACAGCATATATTTCATTTTATTTATTGATGATTTTACCATAGTTCGCTGGGTTTACTTCTTGAGAATAAAATTTGAAGCTGCAACCATAGTCTGGAAGTACAAAGCTTTGGTTGAAAACCAAAATGGAAAGACATTGAATGTGGTCAAGTCAAACAACAGAACTAAATAAAAATTTGAGAAGTTTCAAGGCAATGAAGCAAGTATTGAGCACCAATGAATGAAAAAATGGAATCGTGATGGAGATGTCCAGGTGTCTCTTGTGTGAGAAGAAGATGCCAAAGCAATTTTGGGCAGAAGCTGTTAACACAATTGTATGAACAAATTGCCTACTAGAACCTTGAAAGGTATGTAGAATTGTTTTTGAAGCTTGGAATGGATTTAAACCATCGATGTAACATCAAAATGTGTTTGGATGTGTTTGATACGTCCATGTACTTGCTGTAAAAAGAGACAAGCTTGACAAAAGAGCTGCTACTAGTATTTTTATCCGCTATGGAACTAGTGTAAAAGGCTATAAAGTGTTTGAAGTAACTTCAAACAAACATAATCATTAACAAATATGTCAAGTTTGATGAAGATGTAGCTTGGGATTGGGAAAAATTTGATGGAGGTTCTGCAAAACAAAGGTTGATGCTGAAGCTATTTGCAGAAGTCAAGAAAATGTAGCTGAAATTCAGCATGCAACAGGTAACAATGAACAACTTATAACTATTGATAAAAAATATTGGTGCTGGAAATGAAATTTTTGAAATTGATGATGATGCTACTGATGATATACCTATTAGAGGAACTAGAACTTTAGCAGACATATATAAATAATGTAATGTTGCAATTTTTGGGTCTGCAAGCTATGTCAAAGCAACTGAAAGTTCAGAATGGAGAAAAGCAATGGAGAAGGAGATGATTACAAAAAATGACACATGGGAGTTAGTTGAAAGGCCAAGCAACAAAAATGTTATTAGTGCTAAGTGGGTTATGGACAAAATTAAATCTTGATGGTTCTATAAACACACTTAAGGAAAAACTAGTTGTGAAAGACTAAGCACAGTTGTTTGGTGTTGATTATTCAGGCACATTTGCTCCAGTTGCCAGATTAGACACCATCAGACTCTTGCTTTCCTTGGCTAGACAGAAAGGATGGAAAGTGTTTCAGCTGGATGTAAAATCAACTTTCCTCAATGGTGTCGTAAAAGAGGCAATATATGTTGAGCAACCAGCAGGCTTTGTGAAGAAGGGTTATGAGAAGAAGGTGTATCTGTTAAAAAAAACCTTGTATGGACTAAAACAGGCTCCAAGAGCATGATACAACAAGATAAATGAAAGTTTGATTCAAGTGGGATTTAGCAGAAGCTTAAGTGAACCAACTTTATACATTCAAGCTACTACCAACGGTGATTTGATCATTGTGTCTCTTTATGTTCATGATTTGTCAGTAACTGGAAGTAATCCAATATTGGTGCGACGCTTTAAAGGTTGAATGATGAATGAATTTGAGATGATTGATCTTTGAAATATGTCATCTTACCTAGGATTAGAGATTCAACAATTAAAAAAGGGAATTTTTATTTCCCACCAAAAGTATGCAAAGGAGTGTGCAAGCAATTCTACCTTGGCAAATGCAAATTTGTGAGTACTCCTGTTATGCAAAATGAAAAGTTGAAGAATAATGATGATTCTAAAAATTTTAAGAAGAAAACATACAGGAGCATGATTGGGTGCCTTATGTATTTAACTGCATCAAGACCAGACATCATGTTCTCAGCTAGTCTTTCGAGTTTATGCATGCTCCAACTGAGTTGCATTTCAAGGGTGTAAAAAGGGTGCTAAGATACATTAAAAGGACCATTTATCATGGTGTGTGGTTTTCTAAATATTTAGATGTGAAGCTCTTTGGACATACGGATAGTGGCCATGCTGGATCATAAGATGACATGAAGAGCACTTCTGGTTACTACTTCACACTTTGTTCAGGTTTTGGTATTTTATGTTGGAGTTAGAAGAAGCAAGAAACAATTGCTTAATCAACTACTAAAGCTGAATATATTGCAGCAAGTGCTGCAGTAAATTAAGCACTGTGGTTAAGGAATTTGCTTGGTGACTTAAAGCTTGAACAATCAGAATCAACTACAATATTTTGCGATAACCAATCTGTTGTGGCAACCTAAAAAAATCTTTTTTTTTCATGGCAGGAAAAAGCACATCAAAGTGAAATATCACTTTATCAGAGAAGCTTAACAAAATGGAGAGATAAATTTGATCCATTGCAGCTCAAATGATCAAAAGGCAGATATCTTTACAAAATCTTTGCCAACAGCAAAGTTTGAAGAATTGAAGAAGATGATTGTGATCAACTCAAACCGCTAGTGCACGGATGTCAAAGTAGCTTTAAAAACTCGAAGTATTCCGGAGTGTTAAAGCCCTCAAGGGCGAGCTAACTAATTGTGGTTTGAAGCAAGAGAATAAGAACACATTGGTTTTGGATTTTAGACTAATTAAAGCAATGGAATTAATAAGCTAAACAAAAAAGTAAACAATTAAGCTAAAAGGGGAATTCAATGAGATAAAAGTGATAGGGCTTCAAGATTTCACCTAATGGAATCCTATATGCAATATAAATAATGTGTTTATAAGGAATGAATGGCAATTTGTCTCTACATTTGCCTAAAATCTCTTTCAAGTGAATTCGATTGTGATTCAATTAATAAATTTAATACTATCGTTTGACCTAAATTAACTAAACCACATTAAGCTCAAACAAATCTCAAAAGCCATCACACACCATTAAGATCATTTTCGTCCCAACAATGCATGCCAAATGCTTGAAGTGCATGAATGTGCCTCACCTCTCGGTACTTTACACAAACACCTCATATGAAACTCAACTGGTGATCAAGCAAAAGAGTTTCAACAATAAAAACAGGAACATGTCATCATTCCATAACGAAAATCCTTCAAATATAGCAACACAATTCAACGCCCATCATTCACAAAACATAATTTCATCCATTAGGCTACATCTCTATACTCCAACAAAGAGGTAACATTCTAATCAAATAAATAAAACAATAAATAAAATGTAAACAAAACACCACAAAATCCATTGATGATGGGGAGGATTAGTTGCCAAGTGATAGGGAGACTTGAATCTTCCAAATTCTTCAAGCTTGTACCTCGTTCTCTCTCTACACCGTTTTCTCTCTAAAATTCTCTCTGAAGTTGTGGTGGTCTTCTAAAAATGATCCAAATATGTTGCAAATGAGGCTTAAGATTGTATTCATAGTGTAGACATAGATGGCAAAACCGTAGATTTATTTTCCAAAATTGTCGTCCTCCGCATCATCAAGTCTCCTCCTTGCTCTGCTCCGGCCAAGGATGTGGCCAAATTCTGCATTTTCCGACAACCATGGTGAGTGTGGCTACGGTCGTTGCCTTGGGTGTGGCGCTGGGAAGTGGTTCTCGCAATGGATATTGCGACGACCATGACCAACTTTAGTCGATTTCTTTCTTACTCCATCCCTTCATGCAATCTCCTCTTCTAAGCCCTTTTTCCACGCCTTTTTCCTTCTTTTTATCCTCATCCATGCAATCCTTGCTTACCCTACACATTAAATCGAAAGTGTGTAAAATAACAAATAATTAAGCACAAGTCGAGTAAGAATGCAAGGATTTCTTGCTTAATTGACAATGTAAACTTAACATACATCAGATTGGCGTTAGCAACTCAAGAATCAAGGAGAAGTGTTGAAGTTCATGATTCTAGAGCTGCTGATATTTTGTCTATATTTTACTGGTTTTTCAATTTTTACGTACTGCTTGGTTAGTTAACCAGTTGACAAGTTTTTTAATTAAAGTAGGAGGTGGCAACATATTGGAACTTGTGTTCCAACAACAACTTGCTCTGCTATAAAGAAAAAAGAAGAATCTGCAGCTGTAATTTGCTTCTGTAGAAAAAAAGACCTGCAATTGCAACTCTAGAACAACAACTTGATTTTGTTATGATTTCGTTCTCTTTATCGAGATGCCACCCTCAAATTTAGAGGCAAGACTCTTCATACCACCAGCTTCTGAATTCTCAGGCTTATTAGAAACAATGGCCTGCCGAGTAGGGCTACTCTTTGGCTCAGAGCTCTCACCCTGTTGGTTAGAAACTTCCGCTAGATTGACAGGATTAGCCATAACAAGGCACTAGGGTGGCTCAGTAGCAGAACCTTGTTTAACCTTCCAGACCTGCTTAACATGACCCCTGCCATTTGGACATTGGTGAGCTGTGTGACCATCTCCTTTACAAACAGTAAACTGAATTGGTCTCCAATGGTACTCAATTTTTTGAATGAATTGATTGCCCTCATCATCATCCACAGTGACACTCTCTAGGAACTGCACTTGTATTTCCATTTCCACTAAATTCTAGCAAAAATCAAACATTTTTATAAGAAATATAGACGCCAATTCTTAGAAATGTCACCTCCTGAAACCGACTATCCAAAATGTCACCAAACTTTATAATTAACATCAAAAATATGATTTTCTCAAAATGCATGAAAAGTTGAGCTATTATCGCGAGAAATTGAATTTTTGTGGAGGTGTACAACCAATGAACCGGCCTGAAATGATGTTCCCATGGTTTGGTCCGGTTTTAGTTTCGATTTTGACCGGTTCAATCGCCGGTTTTGGTTCGGTTCAGTTTTCTCTTTTTTTTTTTTAAAATTTTGTTTTTAACCCTCTATTTTATCCCGTCAATTATTTTTCCGGTTTGTAAATTTTGTTATATTGAATAATTAACTATAGTACTAATAATACATTGTATTCCAATTTTTTTAATAATTTTCAAACAAATTAACTATTCTAGTAGTAATTACATCACATAATTTTAAACAAAATAAAAAAAAAACTCACTATATTTTATTAGATGTCCTTACTTGTGGCGGAGGAATACCGTGATTACAGCTTACAATACCAAATTTAATTATACAATTCAACAATTAACAATACATGATAAATTAAAATACAAAGTAAAAAAGAAAAAAAACTAAACTAAAATTTTCCATTGATGCAAATATTAATTAAATGTAATGAAATAAAAA
>CAODLS013807878.1:0-45436 GCA_948243855.1 Flueggea neowawraea
AACAAATTGAAGCAAAATGTTTACTTTGAGAAGGTTGAGAAATCAATTTTCTTGACATTTTCATTTCCATCCACTAGAAGAAACCCTTGTTGTGTTCCTTTTTTTGCTTTAATTCCTTTCTATAAGGTCTATAAAAGAGACTAGTCCAATTTATTAGTAAATATATGGTCCAAGAGTTGATGGACCACAAATTTTTGGGACAAAGTTGTATTCTTTAGAGCTTATTTTACATGAATTTGACTCTTCCTTGATTCGACTAATCGATTGTCACAACTAAAAAAATTGTACATGATACTAATTAACCTAGCACTAATAACACTCCAGTTGAAAATTTATGTTAAATTAGCAGTACCATATATATATGATACTATTAAAATGACTAACTTTGAAGAACGTAACCAATAAAACTGAAAAAAAAAATATTAAAATATTAATTTTATCTTTATCTTTCACAAATATAAATGTCGTTGTCTCTAAAAAAAATGCCCTCAATGGTACGTAAAAAGAATGAGAGAGACTAGATGTCTTGACCTATATATTTAAGAGTATTCAAGAAAGAGAAATATCTAAAACCAAGAGGAAACGAAATTCATTTCAATTTTGCGATCCAAAACTGTAAATGGAATTTGAATGAAAATTGTTTCAGGTACATGAAGATTAAAGATAGTCTATTACAAGTTCAATAAACAAAGACAAATATAGTTAGTCATATAAGTTTGTCCTAAGACGTTCATTTATACATTCAACATGAGTTTTTTTTTCATTAATTAAAGTAGTGGAATTCAAATAAACTACATTTCATTTTTCAGTTAAAACATACAAAATTTATATCAAAAGAAAGCAAGTTTATTGGCTTCCAACAGATCATAAAATCTCATTTCTTGGAAAATTGAAGTGGAGTAAGTTAGTTAGGTACCACTCCCATATGATCAGGAAGAGTGAACAAGAAATGCATGTAGAGAAACACACACACACACCATGCATGCAACTCCTCACACTCAAAATGCACAACCATTGCTTACAAAACCCTAATTTCTTCAGAACCGAAAACAACACAAACCAGTAACCACCATGGCCACTTCTTGCCTTATTTTGACTCTCCTGATGATCACTTCCTTCTCATACCCAACTTTCTCACAAAACCCTTTTCCTCCACCACTCCCAACTGTCTCTAATTGCACTCCAAGGCTGCTTCCACTGACCCCTTGCGCCCCATTTGTGCAGGGCATGGCTCAGTTCCCTGTTAAGTCTTGTTGTAACAACCTCAAGCGGCTCTCCATAGACCAACCTGCTTGCCTTTGCCTCTTGTTTACGAACTCTAGCTTGGGTTCTGTATTCCCTATTAATACCACTCTTGCTCTGCAGCTTCCATCTCTTTGTGGCACTCGTGTTGATGCTTCTGTTTGTTCATCAGCAGGTACCGTTTCCGGCCTCAATAATGCTTCTGTGTTAATTAGTTTTACTTCGAAAAAACTGCTTGTTCAATTCAGGTGTAGTTAGTTACAAGAGTTTTTGTTGCTACGCAAATGTCTTGTTGATGGTAATTTTTTTTCTGATTTTCTATTATGGTTTTGTTTGAAGGAGTCCCTGAAGTTCCACCTCCTCAAATTTCTCTAGGGGGACTTAAAAATTCTTCTCTAGGAAGAAACTCCAGTTCCTCTGTTGCAGCTGGTATGCCAATGCCATTAGGCATTAAAAAAATGTGCTTATATATTGATAGCCCTGTCATTAATACGGGTTAATTTGTGCTAAAAGTACTCAACAGTTTATTAGTATATGATACAAATTGTAAAATTATATTGTGTCCAAGATCTAGACCTGGAGAAAGTGATTCAAATGACTATTTTTACTTAATTTGAGTTCTGATTTCGTTGTAATCTTGTACATTGTTCTGGAATCGCAGCTTCTCCAATGATTCAAGTAGCACCAAGACCTGTCGTCATGGGCTTAGGACTCGGTCGGAGTTCGAGTGTTAGGATGAAAGCTGAAGGTTCCTTCGCATTGCTGCTGCTATCACTGCTGTTCATTTAACGAAACGTGATTTGATCTGAGCCTGATTATGAACATGTTCTAGTTTTCTATCTAATTATGCTTAATTTTTTTTTATATCTAGTTATGCTTAGTTACGTCTTGATTGATAGATCTTTATCCACAGTAGTAATGATTAATCTGGAGTCAGGACAAGTTTGGTTCATGATATTTTTATTCTGGTTAATCTGATTTCACTATTTTGATTTGTATTCTGTTGCTTTCTGACCCTCTTTTCTACCCTGGAATAATATCTAGTAGTTTCTTACATTATTCTACTTATTTATTAATCAAATGTTAAACCAAGTTAATACCTGATAAATTTTTGCAGCATTCACAAGATCTAAAACCACATTGTAGATTCTGTCCCATATTACACATTCTAAATCAACAAAAAGATAAGCAACCTTAAGCTTAAGGTTTGTTTTGGCAGTAATTAATCTCAATTAGTTGTCAAAAATATAATTATAATCTCAGAAGAAAAACCCTGTTTATTAATCCATGTTTTCAGTTCATAACAGCTCCACTAAAATAATCATAAGATTAACATCTAGAATTTCCAAAAGAGCCCTGTGAAAATATCAGAAAAATTCAATACCTGTACATTTATGAGTATTCACTAGCAAATTCAATTCATATTCCCATATCAAAATTCGAGAAATTTGTAGTTGAAGTTACAAAATACAGGCATTAGTACCTTATAACTGGAGGATAATGCCTTTTGTTGTGGCTTGTCCTGGAATTTCAATTATATCAACATCCAGAGTGAAGATTCTTCTACAATGATCTATAGCAAGACTATTCCAAACTTGGAGCCACCTCTGTTGGATTGGACTCAAACACATCAGAATTAAATGCATCAGGTTCTTCCAAAAGCTCTTGAGATTGAATTGCCTCTTTGTATACAGGAGTGTCTTTAAAATCTGTGGGGCAACAGCAAACCCGGACGCAATTATCTGTCAAAGAAGAGCTGAACATTAGTCTCGAAACAGAAACTACATAATTTCACTAACTTTTATTTACCCATAACACTTCATCGTTCAAATTGCTAAGATTTCATCTTCAGATCAGCTGTCCCTTGATAACTGTAAATGGAATGCAAGTTATGCATCACCATATCAATAAATGCGTGCCTGCAAAATCATCAGTCAAAAGGGTTCCCTGAATGAGTTTATCTAATTCTTTACAAAAATTCTTGATGGAAAGGATAGGTAGTGCCAGAATCTCACTGCCATTTATCATTGGCTGTATAACCTCACAGCATCAACCATAAATACTGTAATTCTAGACCTGAAAACGTCTCTAATATCAGTACTAGACTACATCAATGAATTGCTAATAGTGACATAAACTACAACTTCTAGCAAACCTCAACATCAAAGAGACTACCATCTTTACCAATTCAACAATAAAAACCATAACTACAAATAAGAACACAAAGCAAAATTAAGAAAAACAGTTACATACCGCGAAAAGGATACCAAAAGCCCACATATATTGAATAAAGAACCCAAGAGCATCCCATTGCTCGCCTTCCCAAAAGTCAGGCTCTTCCCCAGGAAGCTTTGGCATCACAAACCCATCATCAACAACACCAACTCCTCCACTACTTTCAACCTCACCACCACTCCCCATTTCAACCTGTACTTGTTTTTCCTCTTCTTGGTCTTCTGTGGTGGCAGTGGAGCTCCTCCGGTTCTTGCTGTCGAACCTGCCTGTTCTAGAAGTGGAAGACAGTTTCTTGGAGGCTGAGACTATGTGGAGAGGCTTCTTGGGTGGGAATGGTGGGGATGGGGAGAGGGAGAATTGAGGGTGGTGTGGGAGGTGGGTGTACGAGGGGTGGTTGGTGGGGATGGTGTAGAGGATTCTGCCTCCAACACTACCACTGCCATTGAAGATAGACATGAGAGGGGGGCAGGGAAAAAATGGGTGGATGAGAGTATGGGGGAGTGGATGGAATGGAAATTGAGATAATCTATGATTTTGTTGTGTGTGTCTCATCCCGTTGTGTTATGGCCATGGGCTTCTTCAGTTTTGAGATAATTACGTGGTATTCCCAATGTAAACCACAGATTTTGAGAAATAAAACTGCATCTTTTATATTGTCTAAAATTACACCACTATCCAGCTTGATGTTCAAAATGGCAAGCCTCGAAGCATTTCTCGAAAACGTACCATCAGTTTAACATATAATGGGAAATCGTGTCCTCTCCCCCAAAATCTCGGCCCTCTCTCTCTTCTCTCTTGGCTCTCTTGTCACGAGACGGCATAAACACATAACTATATGTAAGTAATATCTAACAATCAATAAGTTTTCAACCACTAAACTCAAAAATTCAAGTTCGGATTAGTTAAGTAGTCAAGTCCTTAAACTTATAAACATTTTCATCCATGTACAGTTATCCAATATGACAACACAAAGTTACTGCACAGCAGATAGCTTCACCTGCTAGCTTCAATTGTCTGCTTTGGTAGGATGTTATATTTCTCTTCCTCCTATCTCTCATTTTGTCTCCTCTCTTTGTCTGCCACCTTTGATCTTCGTCACTCTCTCTCTCTCTATCTCGTTACCTCCACGATCTCCTCTCTCCTTACTTCGACAAACGCAGGGACAAAGGAAGATCAGGGCTAACGCGGGGCACCAGCCTGGGCTAGGGGTATTTTTTATGGTCCTTTCATACGGCCTAGCCCGATTGATCGGGCTAGGTGCCTTGCCCAAACCCACCCATTCAAAAGGTCAAGCGGGGCCGACCCACGAGCCAATTTTTTTTGAAAAAAATATGAATATTCAATATTTTTTTATCAAAATATAATTTAACATATAATTTATTATATAAATTATACTTTAATAAATACTAAACAACTCTTAAATTTATAATTAATATTATTTTTGCTAATTATAATACATGATACATCAAATTAATATTAATATACTATATATTATATATATAATATAAAAAATTATATATTATATATATATATATATATATTTGACCCGACCCTCGGGCTATTTCATAAGTCTTGGCCCGGCCTTGTTTTATTTAAAAAAAATTCGGCCCAGCCCTGCACACGAGTCAAATACTAGTAGCTCAGCCCGTGAATTTATCCAAGCTCAGCCCACGGGCTGGGCTAAAATGCCAAGCCCTAACTGGGGCAAGGAACCCCCTTATTAGGGGGTTCATCCAACTCCGTCCCCCTTCTCACTTATAGGTGAGAGGAGGCACCATTAGAGGTCGGGGGAGGGGTTATCTTTTTTTTTTAAAAGACAGTCCATTATTAGTACTTGTACTATTCTTTTCAATTAAATTTGAACTTTGTAGGAGTAAAATTTTATTTACAATTATAAGTACGTCTGATTTCTTTATTATATAATAAAGATGTGCCCCTGGGCAAAAAATTTCCTAGCTTCATCACTGGAAAAACGTGAATAGATCTCACCGGAACAATCACAATCTCCGTCTGAACTTTTACCAACATTCTGCAACCTCTTTATCTCTTTTCTCGTGAAACAATTGTCACCGCTGCTTCAATATCACCGAAACCAGTCACGATCTGGAATCTATCACAAAGATCTAAAACATTTCGAACTCTGCCAGTGTCAGGACTAAAAAAAGAGCGACGACAACCAAAGTGGAAGTCTTCAACGAACAATGCAAACGACGGAAGGAGTTGCTGAAAGTGAAGTAGTGGCAGCTATGGATTCAAAACCCTAGCTGTAGCCATGTTATCATAAGAAAAAATGATTTTAGTCCCCAGTCTTTAAAATTTTTCAAAATAGTCTTTAAATCTGCTATTTCTCAATTATACACGATTTATGCACGTGTATAATTGTGTACACTTGTGTACAGCTTAACCTGTATACCAATATACACTTGTGAACACATGTGTGCACCAATAAATTAGTTTAATAAAAAATGAAAATATGTAAATGCATTATACACTTGTGTACACTAATGTACACTCATACACACTTATGTACACCAACTGAATTTTTTTTTGAAAAAATTGTGAAAGTCTTGTGCACTTATATGTATCATTATACACCTTTGCACGCAATCATATACCTATGTACACTATTTGGGGAAAATAATTTTTTTAATTCTTTTAAAAAAGACGATTCATCACGAAAAGTCAATTTATCTTGAAAAAGTCAATTTATCGCGAAACTATCTCAGTTTTACACAAATTCCATAAAAGTGACATTTTTAATGCATGTTTATCATTTTTTAATATTTTTTAGATTTGGCATTTTAATTGGTCATAAGAGTGTCATTTCACATCTCAAGTCTCATCTTATGAGTTGGATTTTGAGCCTTCCAAAGTGGTCCAAATCTTAAGGCTTGTGAGGAGCCCGTTTGCTGCGACTTGGGTTAAGTGGGCTCATGAAGTGGACGTGAAGGATGGTACTAAAGTTGGGGTGTCTCATGAAGGTGGAGATTCATCTTATTGATTTGATTGGGTGTCTGTAGGTCTTATGGGCACTCTTGCAGAGGGAAGGGCGAGCTCTGATGAATCATGATGGTTAGTAATCGCAGACCCTTCTCTCATTGCAATGGACAAGTTGTCTTGGGCGGTTATGAGAGGTCGTTCTCTAGATGTACTATGATATTATCAACTGGTTGACGCAGCAATTGTGTCCCAGCAGTTGCACTCTCTCAGTTGACGTAAAATGTCCCGAGATTGAGGTGGTATGCTGGTGGGTATATTTCTCGCATTTTCTTGTGGTAAGGCCGGAGAAAAAAAACTGGTTGATTCTATGATTAGAGCATTTTCGATACTTTTTTATATTATTATTTCTGTTTATAATAAGAAATTTTAGTCCAACTTTTATCTCTAATACTCTTTTTATCTTACTTTTTATTTTCAAATTTAAAATAAAGAGTATGCATGACTTTAAAATTAAAAAATTTAAATGACTATTTATTCTTTTTGTTATTAATAAAAATTACTACTACTCATATACTTTATTATTTTTGACCACTTACTTTTAATTGTTAACCTCCCCTTATAGGAAAAAAAATTAATAATAAAATAATTATAAAAGTTTGCAAAATAAAAAATTGAATATAAAAAATAATATCAATAAATAAACATAATTTCAATCTTTATAATTAATAAAACTCGACATTTTTAACAAAAGTTGTTTCTAAAAATAGAAAATACTATTGAAGATGTTGGTGAAACTAAAAAAACAAAATAAAGGCTGTAACCCCTGAGGGGTGGTCGGGCGGAACGGGATATGTTGATCTCAGTTCGCGGCACGAGTTCGAGACGTAGGAGCGGTGTAAGTTTGGATTTATACGGTTGTCATTCGGGTCTGTGTCGCATTGAGCTGGTTTGTTCAGGTCCAGTCCGCTTGTCGTCGGTGATGTGCTACGGTGACCACACTCGTGCAAGGATCCAAGTTCGTGCTGGGTGTCAACTATGACTCAAAAAAATATTCCGTAGCGGGAGGGTACCTTCCATTTTAAACCTGCATAATAACATCTAATAAGAGTACATCATCTACTGATCCACCATAATTCCCTTTTTTTCGGAAAAAAAAGATTATTGATTAATAAATTTAATGCTAATAAAACTCATTTTTATTGTCGTAAAATAACGATATAAATTTTGAAACGGAGAAATGTCATTTTCTGCGGAGCAGGAAAGGAACAAAGTTCCTCAACCTTTTGACAAAGGAGATAATGGTACTTGCACCACACAATCTTTTTGTCAAATACAAATAATAATGCTGGAATCAACAATTTCATGCTTTTTCATATACTTTAATATTCTTCCACTAAGAATTTAAATCAATTAATTAACTAAAAAAATACTCTGTCGGTTCTACAACTAAACACTAACTATTTTTTATAAAAAATTAAAAAAATAATAATTTTAGTAATTAATTCATTCAATTTTAATTAAATTTTTTATATAAATTTATTGATAACTAATAAAATAATTTAAACAATAAATAAAGTGTATTTATATTTTATAAGTGTACTAAAATTAAAAATAATAAAAAAGAACATTGTAAATTTTCCCATCAAAGACCTAATTTTCAGTTAATTACTCGGGGAATCTACAACCTAAAATAACTACCAAACCCTTTTTATCAACAAACTAAACCCAACAAACCGTTTTCCCGGTTCAACTTTACAAAGCCGGCAACCACTCGGCTTGCCATTGCAAGCCCGGAATATCGGCCGTTACGAAATTCTCCTCCGAATGGTCAAACAGCCCTCCCAAAGCAACGAATCCTTCCCCATCGTTGTAACTTTTGCTGCTGTTGCTCCCGTTAGACTCGCCTTCTCCGAATCCTAACTCGAACGAGTCATAACCCACTGGTAACTCGTTTTCGAACGCTCCGTATATGTCGCCGAAACCGGTAGCTGTTCCTCCGGTTCCGCCCTGTTCTGCGGCACCGGAGCTATTCTCCGTGGAGAATGTAGGCGGCAAGCCGAGCTCGTCGTCCGAAGCCTCCAGGAGATACCAGAGGTCCGGCTGCGACACACCGGAAAATGACGTCACCTCCGCCGGCGCCGCGACGAGAATCTCCTCTTCGAAGCTCTTGATGAACGAATCGAGTCCTTGAATGGGCGGCTCATCCGAATCGTCCAGAACGCTTAACAACTCGTCCTGGATCCGCTTTGCCTCCGGCAAGTAAACTCCTGCGTTTTCGGAGTCAACGCCGGTTTCGCAAGAGTCCACATCTACGGGGCTAGAATACAGGTCCGAGTTAGCCGAGGCAACTCGGATGAGTTTCGACTCGGGCGAGTCGCAGTCCGAGTCAACCTCTCGGGCACGCTTCTTGTCGACGGAACAGGAGGTGGTGCTGTTGTTCTCTTCCAGCTGTTGTTGCGCCATTATGAATCTTAAACCAAAACAGGAGGACTCCAAATATTATATTATTATTTTAAAAATAAAGAATATTTTTAATGACTAGTTTTGATAGAGACGAAACAAGAAATCTGAAGCGTTAGATTAAAATGATGGCAGGCAGGAGAACGTAGAGAGAGAGAGAGAGAGAGAGAGAGAGAGAGAGAATTGTGTCGAGTGTGTAGAGAGAGAAAATAAGAAGAAGTGGGCGAGAGGGAAGGAGAAACGAGAAGGGTATATATAGTGGGGGGCGATTTGGATTTTCCTATTAAAATTACAAAAATAAATTAATTAAAATAAATAAAAATAGATTTATTTGTGTGACAGTGACGGGGCAGCGTGGAGAGCGGAGGCATAAAGGACCCATCACGGATTGCTCGGTTTTCAAAATTCTCTGTCTCTTTTTTTATTTTTGAATTTTTTAAATGAAATCTTGACTGGAAATTAACTAAATTTAAATGAGGAGTTTGAAGTCCGTGGAGGGCCCACCGGGGAAGGAGAAATCAGAGAAACAGAAGTAATATGTGGTGTGGGCTCTTTTTCTGTGGATTTTGCTTTGCTGTACTTTCAAAGTGTTTTTCATTTGAAAAGTTCAAATTACCGATTAAGTAATGGATTTAATTTAATTAAGCATGTTTTACTTTTTCTAAACAGCCAAATCTAGTAATAGGGTTTTTAATCAATCTGTGTTTCTCGTCTCTAGAAGTTAGATGGTTGGTAATGATTTATCCGCCATAATTATTTAAATTTTTTGGTTATTTTTTGGTTTTTTATTATTTTTTAAAAGAAAATATGAAAAAATTTCTTTTAGGGGTTGTGAGAAAAGGGACAGTTGGTGATGTTTGGGACGTGAAGTTTGGATTATATAAGAATGACACGTCAGTGAAGCATCATATAAGATTTTTTTTTGGCTTACAAGTAGTTGGTTTGTGTTACAAACCATTGATTTTTAGTTGTCATTAAATAATCTATACATTTATTCCAAGATTTATCCCCAGGAGTGGTCGAATGGTTGGAAGCATTGATCTCAGTATGTGGTTTGAGTTCGAGCTTTTGAGGGAGCGGGGTAATTTTAGTTACGGTCTGATTGCTAGTTTGGGTGTATTCCGTAACGAAGAGGATGTATTTGGATTTAAAAATTTGCATGACAACTCTTAACAGAGATATATTATCTATCGGTTGCCCCTCTTTTCTTTTTATCGATAAAAAAATATTTATTCCAAGATTTTGTTTTACTAAAAATGTATTCATTGGAAATTTTAAATACTTTTTTTTTTATTTTTATCATTTTAAAAGAAATGTAACTTTACATTTAGAAATTGTTATATTTATTTTTTTATTTGTTCAATTTATAATGTATATTTATTATATATTTAATTTGTCAAAAACAAATATCTTTAATTTGTGAATTTAATAGATTTTTTACTCATTTATTATTTTTTAATCAACAAGCAATTTTCTTGATAAGTAACAAGTAATTTGTTTTAATATAAAATAATATTTTTTTTCTTAAAATTATCCACCCCATTTGTGCTAGTTCCTATTTATAAAATTTGTTGTTTTTTTAAACATGCAAAAAGAAAAATACTAAGGGCTCATTTGCCACGATAGTATATAATATATAATATATTTTAATAATTTGTAGTAAATAAAAAATAAATACGTTTTTTAAAAAATACTATATATTATGTACTATTCAAATATATTATATACTGTCACTTTTAACACGAGCCTAAAAAAAGAAAACGGACAACCACCTTCAAAATTATTTTTCATATATTCAAAAAAAATTATTTCCAACAAAATCCAAAAATTATTTCTTGAAAAAGATTTTATAAAGCACAATTAAAAAAACAAAAACATAAAAAGTTTTTAAATAAAAAACATACTACACGACGTGATAAGGTGATATCTACTCTTCTCCAGAAAAAAAGAAAAATAAAAAATAAAAACATTTTATATTCAAACAAGGAAGTACGAATCCACTAGTACGTCTCAAACCCAATGTCACATGTACTAATTGTTCGGACAGCAGAACCCGTATCTGATATTTCTCCACAAAAAACAAAAGGAAAAATTGAAAATAAAAAAAGAAAAGAAAAACAGCTGCCAAGTTAGGACAGTCGGTTATTGATTTTTCAGAAAATTAATAAAAGAAAAATCTCAAGTTGACACCCCGAGATACGAGTCGGTATCCAACAATTACGTGTCGCCCTTTCCTCCCTGGGTCCCACTTAAATTTTCCTCCTCACTGGACCCCATCACTCACGTCAATCACCATCTTCTTTCCCGCCACGTGTCATGTCTTCCAGCCGAATCCGCCTCCGCCGCTTCTTCGGCGCCGACAACGGATTCGGCTCCTCACCAATCTCGCGGTGGCTAGGAGTCGGTCTCTGCATGCAGGACTCCACGTCGGCCCACGTGTCGCCGCCGACACAGAAGCCGCACACGGAACCGTGGGGGGTTACCTTTTTTGGGTCTCGGGAGTCACTGCTGTGAGCTTAGCATCGCTTTTTGAGGGCGCGAGAAGGGGACACGTGGTAGGAACCGGTGGCGGAGAGAAGCGGAAAGTCACGTGATTGGTGTTTATTAGTATTATTGTCAATGTCTAGATGTCAATTGAGGGATTGTGAAATGGCAATTGTGGCCCTCGGTTGGATGGTGAAGTCATCAATGTGGATTACTAGATATTTTGTTTTGCTAACGTACACTTATACCCTTGTAAAAATACTAAATTTACTGAAATTTGGTATTGGTGTTTGGTTCTGGGTTAGTTGTATCCCACCACTATTCTTATTCCATACCTTGGTTGATGACGTCAAGTTAATTAGAAAATGGGTTATATAGCTTAGGCTCAAATTTAAGGAGTAAATAAGATAATATGCTGGATATTTTTTTTTAAATCAGATTATTGCAAAAGCTTCTTCAATATTTTTTATTAAGATACAATATTTTTTATCAAGCTGCAATACTTTTTTTTATTAAAATTTATAATTTTGTGATTAATAATTAATTAATAATTTCTATTTATATATTTAAAATTTCTACAATTTTAACAAAGAAAAATTATATATTGATAAGAAATGTTACATCTTAATAAAGAAACTTGAAAGAGTTTCTACAACCATCCGATTGTAGGAAAAATTATCCCAAACTGCTCGTGAACAATTTGATGTTCAACTCAATATATGAGTAAGTTATCCTTTATATAATATTTAAGTTGATATATAAATTGTTGTACATAATTTGTATATTAGGTGTATTGATAAAGAAAAGAGAATTTATCACACATTGATTAAATAAAGAAAGTTATTATATTTTATAATGTAAGGAATACCTACTCAATAGATTTGAATGTTGAAGAAAAAAAGTGAAGGCAAACCAATTTAACCTCAAATATACTTATAGATTGAATTATATACATAAATATATAATTGATCTATAATGGCACAAGACAATTAGCACTTGGCCACGTGGCACGTGGATATTAAATTAATAGTGCTTAATACACAGTTAATATTTTTTTATTTTATTCTATAAATAATTCGGAAATTGTAATTGTCTAACGGTTACAGTTTGCTAAAGGTTACATCATTTCCCTAAAGGTTGTGTTTTAACAGTTAAACTTTTGTATATAAATAAGAAGTTGTGCCATGTACAAACACGGCTTCCTATCCTTTCCTCATTTTTTTTATCAAACTCTTTCTCAAAAAGAAAATAATAGAACTTCGGCAAGAGTTCTACAAGAATTGCGGTTTGTAAAATTTTAGACTTTACTGTATCTTGAGAGTATATTGTCTTAATTTTGTAGCAAATATAATAGAGGTAATTAATACCTTAAAAATAGTGATTTTTACGCTTCAAAACTCTAAACTATACCACTAATCTAACATAAACCACCTTAATTTGAATAATTTAAAATTTGGCAACTTGATAATAAGATTGTTAAAAGTATTCATGGTAGGTTCATTACAAATTCGAATCAAACTCTAAATGAGTTTTTAACAAATGAGGCTTCATTCTTAAATTTTAAAGAAGTCAAAATTAAATATAGTATAAAGTTTGAGTTAAACTCACACACGAGTTCAAATTTGATTTTTTTTTCTTCAAACAGGTTCTTAATATTGCAAAGTGTGGCTAGACTAAAAATATATTTATAGTTTCTTAAAAAATATCACATAACATATTCAATTAAGAATTTAAAAACAAAAGTTCCTTACGACTTTGGCACGATTAGTAATACATATGGGTGAGCACGAAACATAATATAAGCCGAGCCAAGCTACACCAAAAATCTAAAAATGTGAAGTAGGGCAGTCCAGTGCAGATATGATCTTAATTTTTCTTTGGCGAAAACAGGGAATGGACGAAATTGTGATGACCCATAACAACACATACGTGCAATTTTAATGGTGTTGGATTAAACAAGGAAAAAATATTGGGTAGAGAATTCACATATAACATTACTTGAAATATCAATAATGTCTTGTTTCCGACCCATAACGTAAGACATAGGACCACAATTTCTTGCCCTCCACTCCTCATATTGTTGTTGTCGATAAAATATGAAAACTTAGGTTCATGTCTTCCACGGACCACCTAATAAATTATCACGTTATGAGAATGGGGTTACCAACAACGGTAATGGGAAGTTGCAACCACCACATACTCACTCCATCATCATCTATCATATTTGCTTTCTTAAATTTTCAACAATGAAACTAGGCCTGCATTTTCTTTAATTTGTGCAACAACGACAAAGAAATTAAAGAGCCTAAAATAAACGTTTAGCTAACATTCTTTAACTAAGCGAGGTCATTGATCATTGGTCACAAAAAGAAGAAGAAAAGTCTAGGAATTAACTAAGAGAGGTCATTGATCATTGGTCAAAAAAAAAAGAAAAGTCTAAGAACTATTTTGAGTTTTGTAATCATCAATAATTGAATGCAAACTCTAGTTTGAAAAAGCTCGTGGTAAGAATTTGAAGAAAAGTTATCTTAAATTTAACATGGATGATACCCATGAAAGATAGTTCAGCTAGTAAACAAACAGAGACTTGTAAGTTAGAATTTAGGTTCAAATTTTATAAACAACAACTATAAAAAAAAAAGTTTAATGTGGATGCGGCTGTGATTCTTCAGTCGTAAGTCAGTTTAGCTGCTGGAACATTAAGAGATCATGCGGGGTTTGTTATTGGCTGTTTGGTGCAGGGATTTATTTTGGTTCACCTCTTAAGTCGGAATTTTGGGGCATTTAGCATGGTTTATAATGGTGTTTTGAGGAAGGTTTTTAGAAGGTACAGTTGAATCAAACTCGGAAATGGGTATAGATTTGAAACTAGAAAAGTGGGGTGGTCATCAACTATTGCTTACTGAGAGCCTTACTAGTTTACTTTGCTCCCAATCTCATATGGAGCTGTAACATTCGGTTCATGAGACAAAGCAATGAGCTCATTGGCATGTTAGAATAGGCCTTTCTCACCATTTTGGCATTAATAAATTGGCTTATTTAATTAAAAAAACACAAATTTTAACATAATTATCGTTTCTATCACGATTTTAAAGTTTTGTCAAATAAAGCACAAACTTTTAACTTTATAACAAATCTATTATAAAATTTAACGTGGTTAATTTTTCCATTAAAAATGCTGACGTGAAAGCTTAGTAGGATGCGGATGTAGCAACTATTATATTTTTATTCTTATTGCAGATTCCATTGAAACACCACCAAATCCACCTCTAGACATCACCACCACCACACCGACCACCTGCTCCGCCACCACACCACCTAGTCCACCTCCACTGAACAATCACCATTACAATTCGCATCTCCATCGAAACTTGTAAACTTTTCCATCATTCAACACTTATCCGATGTGGAATTTTAGATAGCAAGTGTGCAATAGCTAGTTTGACCTACTAAATACCGTTGCCTACTTAGTTAGGATGTTACATCTACTCCCGAAGAGAGAGAGCTCGTAGCATCGTTGTCAACGTTTGAAGCCACGACAATGAAGCAAATCGGAGGTGCGACGAAGGTAGCAGTGATGCGACGAAGGAGGAGAGGTTCGCCGGGTGTAGGTGGGGCAAAACCTAATTTACAATCTATTCATGTAAATTATAGACTAAGTCCTTAAATTTTACAAAATTTTTAAATTAGTCCCTAAACTTGCGATATGACATGGTTTAACATTGAACTCTTTTTAGAGTTAATTATCTTAGGTGCGTCTTGAAAAATTTTGATTTGTAACAATATACCCCATAGTTTTTATATTATAATAATAGAATATTTAAATTTTAATTTATAAGAATGTCTTTTTAAAAACTATAGAATTTAAAAATATCATATTAATGCCAATGAAAACCCCTATAAAAACTTCAAGTGGAGAACACTAGTAAAGATCTATGGAGACCTCCAATGGAGACCACCAGTGGAGACCTCCAGTGAAAACCCCGAAAATGACAATTTTACAAATCAGTTTCTTTAATTTGATATTTTTGCAAATTAATTTTTGAGATGACATTTTTAGAAATTAGTTTTCTATGTTGTTATAAAAGTGTGATTCTCCCCTCTTTTTATACATGTGTAAATGCTTATCCACTTTTGTACACTTGTAAATTTCATGGTTAAACACTGAAAATTCTGCTAAACTATAATTATATTAAAAAAATGTATGTAGAAGAAGTTTTTGTACATTGTTGTACAATTATGAATACCAATTGAAATCCATTAAATTAGTTTAAAAAATATTTTAAATGTCTTGTACACCTATGTACATCAAATACATCCTCTGAAAAATTAGATTTTTTTAAAAAAATTCAATTTCTCATAAAAAGTCATTTTTTCTTAAAATTTCCTCAATATCTCGCAAATTTCCATAAAATGGTATTTTTAATATTTGTTTAACTTTTGGTGGCATTTTTATATTTAGAATCTAGTGGTGGCATTTTTAAGAATTAGCATTTTTATTTGTTATAAAAGTGTATTTCCCCCTATGAACAATCTTAGTATCGTTTACCTCGCTTTCAAGAAATCACATCTATCGATGATCAGAGGGTTGGATGTTGGAGAATATGATACTTGGAGATGTTGGACCGTTCTTGTCTCTTATGAAGGAAAAGAAATATCTATACAGATATTTATTGGAAATTAAATTGTCATATTCATTCCAAATATCAAACCAAATTTTTTTATTATATATATATATAATTAAAAAAATAACTGCAAGATGCAAGAAACTGTTAAGAGTGCGTAATTCATGTATGTTTTTATTATATATTCAACTAATATGTTACATATTTAATAGCATTTTATATATTGCAATTTATTTAGATGTATTGTTTTCAGGATTTTTTTTCCATACAATTTATTACCTTTTCAACCGTTATGTGCTTTTTTTTTTTTTAAAAAAAAGTGCCATACTCATTTTCATACTTCGGAAAGTTGTTTTTGGTCGAAAAGGTCATATTTAATGATGGTTATTCAAACCTAACCTCCGAATCAAACCGCCTATATATCTAGGACTACACCATGCGTTTGGTTTACCACAAACCAATTTATTTAAGACAAGTAACCTCTGCTTCTGGTATATATTAAATCGTGACAATGATATTTTTTGTCAAAATAATTCTTTTATAAGTAATTAATCACAATATATTAAGATCACAACCATCAAAATAGTGGCCGAACATATAGCTCTTATAGAGCTATTCCCACACCTACACGATAAGTGATCTGCCTAAATTACCACCACAGGCATAAAAACAGCACTGCCAAAGGAGTTACAATCAATTCACTTGCAAACACCGATATACATCCATTCCCTTGTCAACAAAATCTGAAAACTTACATTTAAGGAAAAGCAACAATTAAGTAAGCTCTTGATTATAATCTCTTCCCAGGATTCTAAAGTGATATGTTGGAAAATATTGCGATTACATGCCTTCCAAATTTGCTACATCAATAGCTGCAAGTGGGTGCTCCAAAAAATGCACAATAAATTTCCATGAGCAAGTCCAACCCCATGGGTCAAAGAAATGAGGATAACTGAAATAATTTTATCCCCAAACTAGATCGAGCCTCTGCCAAATTTTTAAGTTAAAAGTATTCGGTACTATCAGAAGACGAGCTCCGGAACTCTGGCTTTTTTTGTTTTGTTTTGTAGATTACAGAGAGACACTTGAGTTATCAGTGTTTTTCTATTTCACTAATTTTAAGGCCGCTGCTAATTCAAGACAATAACAATTTTTGTGGTATGTAGGGACCATGATAAGGTGTCTTAAACTCCTCAATTTCAATTGAGAGGAATTATTGTGTCATAATTATACATCAACTAAAAGTTTAAATTAGAGTTATATATAAGTGCTTATCTCTCAAATTATAAGACATCTTTTAAAGATAAAATTCTACGAGTATCTATGTTAATAATAGACAAAATTAAAGCAGACAATATGTAGATGAGCAACTTAATGATTGTTGAGTGAGATAGTCTACAACAACTTAATTATATTTTTTTTTCTGTTTTCTTACATTTTTTATGCAACAAATACATATTTTAGTAACGTGTCACTCTTTTTTTTTCTTTCTTTTTGTCATGTAATTTAGTAATGTGTAATATACAATTATGCAAAAGCAGATCCACGGTACATGGCACTCTCAAATATTAGATGGAGGCGATTGAGGCGAACCAGATTGGAGCTGAAAAGAAATAGGAATTGAAGTAAAAAAATCATGGAACCTTCAGTGATGACAACACAATCCGATTGAGAGAACCACAATTTGGGCGCGATGCGACAAAGAAGAAAGCAACGGCCATTATTGTGAACACGTTGAAGCAACTGTTATATTCAAGAATAGAGCTTGCAAACATTTTTGATATTGAAAGTGAAAACGTTTTCTACATTGTGTAATTTCCTCTAAATATTAATATACGAGACAATGGGGAGAATTTAATTGTATTTATTAAAATTTTGTAAGTTTAAATATTTTATCACAATAATTAGGGCTTGCTTGGTTGGGATGAGTGAAAGAGGGAAGTGCAATTTTTCTAATAAGTTTAGAATTTTCTTTATTTTGTTGAATAAAAGAAGTTGAACTTTTTGAAA
This sequence comes from Flueggea neowawraea, assembly GCA_948243855.1. NCBI lineage: Eukaryota > Viridiplantae > Streptophyta > Magnoliopsida > Malpighiales > Phyllanthaceae > Flueggea > Flueggea neowawraea. Next base: position 17,997 of record CAODLS013807878.1, read on the forward strand.
AGTCAATTGTTTGACTTCTCTTTAACTTTGGAAAATAACTTCCTAGGGAGAGATGATGTCAAAAAGTCCAATTTTCTTAATAGCAATAATCAAATTTATGAATATATTCTTAAAATATTATTTACCTACAAATTTTTATTTATTTTTAAAATTTATAAATCATTTCATAAATATTTTATATAAATCAATTTTATAGAAATTACAAAAAATATATATTTTTAAGATTTTCACAATATGTTATTTAATTAAATAAAATTAATTTTCATCCAATTTTTTAAAATATTGAATTATTAACTATAGTTTTATTTCTTATAAGAGATATATTTTATGTAATAAATAGATAATTTTTATTTAATTTTTCTCATATTATTAATATAAATTTAATAAGAATAAGAGTATTATTAATTTTTTAACCATATTTTTTAAAAATATAATTTTTCACTAAACATAATAAATTATACTTTTCAAAAATTTAAAATAATAATTAAATATTATTGTATATTATTTAAAAAAACACTTTTTAAAAACTAATTTTTTAAAAATTGACCTCTCAATAGTCAAACTGAGCAAACCCTTAGAAAATATCTAGAATTGATTTGGGTAGTAAAGCTCGTTTTTCTAATGGTCCAAGTATAGTGGCATTAACGTGGAAACGTGGATTTTGAATCTCAAGTCGGACGATTGGGGTTGAGAAAAGTATAATAAATGAGAAGCTTCTAGATGGACATGAGGTATGGCCATATTTAAAAGGCTTTAAAATAAGCTATATGTAAATAAAGCGGTCGGTTTCACCTTTTCCATTTCTGATTATTAGCGGAACTATTACGTGTGTAAAGGAGCCGAACTATTAACAAATTATTTAATGTTCGGTTCGATAAAAATTTATTTATGACTCGATTTATTAATAAATAAGTTGAGTTTGAATAATATTTTAAACTCGAATTAATAAACAAGTCAAGCTTGAACACCCAAAAGTTCGGTTCGAAAAGCTCGCAAACAGGTTCGTTTATATGTTCATGAACAAACTCGGTTATATGCTCGTTTATATATATATATATATTTACATATGTTTTAAACTAAATTAGGAAGAAAAAAACTTATATTTGGAATATTATTTAATATTTGAGTTACATCAACAAAAGTGCAAGTTTGTATTAATCGACTATGTCTATGAAAGTACAAGTATGCTCACATAAGGTCTAATATTATGTTGAATTTGTGAAACAAATTGAAACTTCTAATAATTTTTTGTTCAACTACATACTCATCATGATTTTATTGAACAAATCTAAACTTAAATGTATTATTTTTAGATCTTTTGTCCAATTTGAACTTGAAATCTAGTTTATGATTTTATTTGAGCCTTTGTTGAGCCGAGCTCGAAAAGCTCGCGACCTTGCAAGTTTCGTAATGGGCCGAGTTTGAACAAGATTACTCGAACTCAAAAAATTTTAGTCGAGCCAAGTTTGAACATTCCAAAACTCAGCTCGGCTCGACTCGACTCAATTACACCCCTAAACTCAACTTCTTCTTCTTCTTCTTCTTCTTCTTCTTCTTCTTCTTCTTTGGGATAAACACATACTTTGTATATAAACATATTATTTATTGTATTTTTAAATATTAAAAATTGTTTTTATTATATAATTTGTTAATTCATAACTTTTTATTTTTTACCATCAAATTATTAAAGAAAGGTGATATTTTGTCAAATTTTAAAACTCTTAAGAGCTTATTTGGAAAATGTAATATTAAAAAATAATATATAATAGATAATATATATTTATATAATAAAAAAAATAAAAAGACTGATATAAATTTAAAAAAAGTATTTTAAATATTATTTTCATGTTAAATGTTATAATTGTCAAACAATCTCTAAAATAAATTATTTGTAAAGAGGTTCTCTCGTCTCTTTTTCTCTCTCTTCTAACTCTACAGGTTTAGTGGTTTTAGAGTTTTTCTCTTCTTTTTCATGGGAATCTATCAGAATTGGATCCTCTGGCTGATTGTTGCACGTTTTGTGCAGTTGTACACATGCATCTGGTTTAGGGTCTCCCAGCTGAGGTTTGTTGTTTTTTTTTTGTTTGTGTCGGTTTGTTATCATGGTTCTCTAGTTTGGAGCTTCATTCGGCCAAGTGTCCAAGTGTTTGATTGGTTTTCTGGATATTGGTTGTTGGTGCCTTCCTATTGAGCTTTGGTTCGGCAAAATCAGAGAGTTTCATGGTTTAACGAGAAGATATGGTAGGTGATGGAGAAATCGAAATAGATGGGAGAGGTAAACACCAGGGTACTGGTAGAAGAAGAAAAAGGAGAGAGAGAGGGTAGAGGAAATAAGCCCCAAAGCAGACCGTTTTGAAGTAAGCAAAATCAACTATAGTAGAACACCAACCCAAAAAGGAATAAAATGAAAACCTAGAATAACTAAGACCCCCTTGGACCCAACCGGCCAAGACAAAAACCAAGAGATAACAAAGGCAATTAAATATAAAACCGATCAGATTTGGTATGGAGACTCAATTTGGTGAAAGACTAGATCAACGGGCCCCAAAAATTAATCACTAATTGAGAAAAAATGACTTTAAACCACCCTAGGATGCTTAAAGTAGCGAGAATAATCGAACTGGATGACGGAGAGAAGAACCCGGTATTCCCAGGGGAGTAAATGGTAGCAATTAATGGTCAGGGAGCTAAGGTGGTGGTTGGGGAGGCAATAAAGCCGGGGATGGATGGCACCGCTAAGGTTCTCAGGTCACTCCTCCCGGCTGCATGCTTCTTCGTTGGAAAAGGTTTGAGAAAGAAACCACTTAACGAAGTAATTCTACCGTTGAAAACGAAGGGATGAAATTGTTGTGTAAACCAATACCTCAAGGTTGGTGGGGCTTCCAAACCATATGGATATTTTAAGAGATTAGGGCAAACATGAAGGGTTAAATAATTAGTTTTCAAAAGATTAACGTACATAGTGGGATAAAATTTTATATTTTATGAAAATTGGTTGAGACTAAACTATTTTTCTTAAAAGAAGAAGAGAAGTAGAAAATCAATTCCACCTCAACTAGTACATTAATGAAACGAAACCGTCAATATTCAAACTAAACAAAAGAGTTGGTAAATGACTTAATGTTCTTGGACGGTAATTATCTCAAAAAAGGAATAATTGAATAATTCTAAGCCATGAGTACGACTTCCTTTCATGTCATATAATATTCCTTACCTGATAAGCTCTACTGACTTTACTTAATTTAGACGTTAATGTTGCACATACAAGACATGATAATACATAAATCATGAAAATTTCGTAACGGGGAGGTAATGTCTGCATAATTAAGCTCAACAAATATATGATATTACTGGTTGCCCTCAATTCTCCTTTTTTCAGTCAAAAAAAAATCATGGACATTGTCGCTGTCAAACAACAAACATCTGATTAGATTGTGTCTTTGTGCAAAAAATCATTTGACTAAATCGAATGAGATCAAACATGCATTATTGATGTCTTTACCAAAATTTTATTGATTAATCATCTTTTCATTATCATTATTCTGACTATGTTTTAGTACAAGATGCAATTTTTCCACGCAGCCCCTTGTGTCAATTAAAAACTGAATGTAAGCATAATAATGCAAGTGTACACATAATATAAATTAGATAATACTAATTAAACTAAAGACTACAAAGATCGTCCCCACCATAATCTCTAATATAGATATAAGTGTTAACTTCGATTCCATAACACATGCCAACTTAACAGATAACTATAAGAATCAAATTATGTTTTTTTAAATATTTAACAAGCATAAGTATAAACAATTAAAAATTTTAATATTGTAAGTATTTACTAATAGAATCTGGTAGGGGTTAGCACAGGCCGAACCTAACCCACCCCTAGAATTGTGGCTTATTAACGGGGTTAGGCCAAGTCAAGTCCAATAAATCAATTTGAACTAGTTGTCGAAAATATGTAAAATATAGTATAACGATTTTAAAAAATGGCACTTCAAAAACTAATTTTCAAAAATAGCAAAGTAGAGAAACTGATTTGTAAAAATATTATTTTTGCAAGAAATTGATAGAAAATCAAATCAAGCAGAAAAGTCTCCAAATCTCCAGAGGTCTCTGACAGTCTCCAAATCACAATTTTTTGTATAAAATTTGATTTAATAAATTTTTGATATAATAATTTTTTCAGATTAAATGCATTCACAAATCTTCAGAGGTCTCCGAAAGTCTCCAGTGAAGGTCTTCAGATGTCTTCCAATCACAATTTTTTTATATAAAATTTGATTTAATAAATTCTCAATATTAATTATTTTTCAAATTAAATTTATCTACGTCTTCAGAGGTCTCCAGTGAAAGTCTCCAAAGGTCTCCAACTGTCTCCAGAACTCTCCCGGAAAGGTCTCTGGGGCTCTCCAAATGTCTCCAGAAGTCTCTAGCGAAGGTCTCCAGCTAAGTTCTTCGAGCCTCACTTATTTAATTTTTTTAAAAAAATAATTATAATTTGTTTAATGATAATTAATTAGGTCTGTTGGATCATGAGTGATCAACATTAAGTTCCTTTTATGTTTTGATGATGTACAAAATATTTGACTTAGAGTGGAATACGTTGGAAAGCTCGGAGCGAAATGCAAACAGAAGCCACTGGAATGTTGAAGTGCCAAAACAACGTACGTTAGGAAATCACAACGTAGGTCATCTAGAGATATGATTATGATCAAAGTCCGTTAAGCAAGAACAATGTACGCAGACCTGAAGAATTTGCAGACAACGTACATAGGGTTTGTACGACGTACGTTATGAATCGTCCAAAAGTCTGCAACGGCTATAAACTCACTCCAACGGCTAATTTCACTACACCAACGGTCAAATGGCTTGGAAAAAATATAAATACATCAAGGAAGGGCAGAAACGTGTTGAACACCTCAGAACTCATTGTGCCAAATTTTCTATCAATTCCAAACAAGAAAAACAACCAATCAAGCTAGAGATCAAAGTTCAAGTATCAAACTCAAATACCCAACTCTAGCATAGAGTTTCATCTGTTATAAACAGTTTGCAAACACTTCGAGAGTGGGAAAAGGTTGGTTGTGAACCTATAGAAAACAACATTGTAATGGCTTTAGAAGTTTGAGCCGAAATCAACCTTGGGTAGGTTTTAGAGGGCTGAGCTGTAATCAACCTTGTAGGCCTTAGAGGTGTGAGTCGCAATCAACCTTGGTGTAAGGTTTTTTTGGATTGAACCAGAATCAATCTTTAAGATAGTGGAAATCCTAAGTGACACTTAGGTAGTGGATGTAGGTAAGGTTGGTCAAATCACTATAAATTACAGTGTTGTTTTTCTCTCTTCATTTCAACTTGCTTCCGCTCTCCAAATTCAACCAAGGCATCCCTGAGAAAATTCTCCAACAAGTGGCATCAGAGCGAGTCTCCATTCTAGAAGGTTTAACATCCTTGGAGCAAAGATCCTACATCATTGGAGATGCCAACATTGGTACTATCTTTTCAACTTTTTCAACTCCTCTAATTTTTATTGACATTGTTTTGTTTTAAATAGGAGGGGAAAACAAGTTTTGGAAATTATACACCAATCTTTTTTTAATAGGGGGAGAAATGATATTTTCAAAATATTTCAAACAATGTACAAATTGTTTTCAAAGAGGGGGGAAAAGAAAATTTTGAAAATTTTCATAAATTGTTTTTGATAGGGAGTGAAAAAATTTAAAAAATATATGATAAGACATTGTATGATCCTAACCTCTTGACAAGAATGAAATCCTTGATCAAATTTGTTGCCTTGATGTTAGTGCTTAAATTCTTCAAAGTTTTGACATCATCAAAAAGGGGGAGATTGTTGGATCATGTGTGATGATGTGTAAAATATTTGACTTAGAGTGGAACACATTGGAAAGCTCGGAGTTGAATGCAAACAGAAGCCACTGGAATGCTGAAGTGCCAAAACAATGTACGTTAGGAAATCACAATGTACGTCATCTGGAGATATGGCTATGATCAACATACGTTAAGCAAGAACAACGTACGTAGACCTGGAGAATTTACAGACAACGTACGTAGGGTTTGTACGACGTACATTATGAATGATCCAGAAGTCTGCAACGGCTATAAACTTACTCTAACGGCTAGTTTCACTACACCAATGGTTAAATAGCTTAGAAAAGCTATAAATACATCAAAGAAGGACAAAAAAACGTGGATGATCATATGTTTTCAAGTCTAAAATACTTTCATCATTCCATCACCCCCAAAACACTAAAATCAAGCTAAAGAGAAGATTATGAGCATCAACCAAACACATGTACTCCTAGCATAGAGCTTTCACTTTTGTAAATTGTTTTGTAAACACTTTAAGAGTGGAGAAAGTTTGGTTGTGAACCTATAGAAAATAACATTGTAATGACTTTAGAGGTTTGAGCCGAAATCAACCTTGGGTAGGCTTTAGATGGGTGAGCGTAATCAACCTTATAGACCACAATCAACCTTGGTGTAAGGCTTTGTTGGATTGAGCCGGAATCAATATTTGAGATAGTGAAAATCCTAAGTGAGACTTAGGTAGTGAATGTAGGCAAGATTGGTCGAACCACTATAAATTGCGGTGTTATTTTTCTCTATTCACTTTAACTTGCTTCCGCTCTTCAAACTCAATCAAGACATCCTCGGGAAAATTCTTCAACAAGGTCTCCAATAATCCAAACTTAACAAAATCATTTAGCATAGATCTCTGAAGGTCTCCAAGGTTTTCAAAATAGGCAAATACAAATTAACAAACCCTATCCGCCGTCACCACAAAACTCAACAAAATCAATCCTGTATACAAACATATCAAACTCAACAAAATCAATATACACAAATCAACCAAAATCAACTTGCACAATTTACAGATCTATTGATAGCGATGAAGACGTCAAAAGAGAGAGGAGACAGCAGCAACAAGACAGATTTATAGCAAAAAGGTGAGAGAGAGACAGATCTATTTGTTGCCGTCAAAGGAGAGCGGAAAAGAGAGAGAGGAAGAGAGAAGATGACAGAGAGGAGCGAGAAAGAGGAAAAGAGAAGCGACGTTGGAGAAGGTTAGGGAGGGTGGCGGCGGGAGACGGAGGAGAGGGGAGAGGAATGGCGGCTAGAGTTTGGGTGGAGAGGAAGAGAGGAAAAGAGAAGAACGTAGAGAGAGAAACTAAAGAGAGAGAAATTTTGTGAAAATTGGAAAAAAAATTGAATTTTATTTGATATTGAATCTGACATTTTAAAAACTTAAGAGTTTAAAAATGGCATTTTGAAAATCAAAATTAAGGGTGATATTGTTGCAAATCAGAATTTTCATAAGTGACATGTAGGATAATTAACTCAACTAGTTATGACGTTAGAATAACTCTTTTTAAATCCTTTTTTTTTAAGAAAAAGAGAGATTAGATACGAGAATATAATGAATTTTTATCTATGAAGAATCAATTCTTTGACATGCTCGCAATTTTCAAAAAACTAAGTATTTCATTGAATTCTTATATAAAAAAAAAAAAGTTAATCAAAGGTGAGCATTATTTTTTATATTTCTCCAATTTTTTTTGTTTTGAGATAATGTTTGAATTTTTAATATTTAACTAATTCAGATTTAAATTTTATGGACAACAACTATAAAAAAAATAATATGAAAGTCTTCTCCTATTTTTTAGTCAACAGGATATTACTTGGATTAAAGAAACATGTGGGGAAAAAGGTCAAGTGACATAAAGAATGAACTTGGTTGGTGGGGAGTGGAAATACTTATAGCTTAGACGGTCAAATATGCAAAGTGTAACACATTTAATGGTTAATGGAGATCCTTCTTCAGCCCACTAAATGGGAATCGAAATATTTCTTTCATTTAAAAAAAAAAAACTAGAGGCTCGTTTTACAACTATAACATATAACATATTTTTTAGAGCATTTAGCATGTTTTGCAAATTAATTTTATAAAAAAAAACTTGTCATGTTTTTAATTTTTTACTATTCACTCATAATCAATTATTACAAACCTACTAAATATACTATATACTCTAACCTTCTAAACAAGTTACTGTTCTACAAAATGAATTACTTTACGAAATAATTTATAAAATATCGAAAGGTTTAGGTGCATTTTGAGTGATGGTAGAATACTTCCAATTCAAGCATATTGAGGATATGAATTCCTGAATCATGCCGGAAATACTCTATATATAGACCAACGTTTTATTTATTCCCATTAGGAATTTGGTGGAGCACTTTTTGGCCATGTTTTGTTATACTTCATTCATAAGAAGGTTCTTGACATATTAAAAAAAGGTTCACTTCTTAGTCAAATTTTGCCCAATTTTCCTTCTCAAACTTTTCTTTGTCTGATCAGTAATTAAACACACCCACACACATATATATAAATGAAAGTACTTTTCTTTTCCTTTTTTTTTGTTTTTTAGTTTTTAAATGCAAAATTAGAAAATAGAAGACAAAGTTTAGTTGTAGAAAGAATTTTGTTTTCCATTTTTCGCAATTATAAAATAAATTATGTTAAAATATCATCAATATATTACTTTGAAGTGTTAAAACGTTATTTTTTTGGATTTAAAAAAATTAAATGTAATTGCCAATGTCATTTATAGTCATGTGAGAGGAAAAAAAAACAAAAAGATACATAAAACTAAGTATAATTATGAAGCAACTAGCGAATTAAACTATAGATATAAAACTTACTCTTTGATTTACATGATAATTGTACAAAAAACAAGAAATAAAAAAAAAGGAAAAAATGAAAAGCAACCTGTTAACTTCGGAAAAATGGCATAATTTCAAATTAATCAAAATAAGAAAAAGTGTGCGACGTGTTTTTCGATTTGGAAAACATATTGCTTGCTTTTGGTTTGAAGCAATAGAAATGTAGAAAACATCATAAGCGTGTTTAACAAATTGATAGTATAATCTTGGAAAATTGTAAAAACAAATTTTATAATTTTCTAAATTAAAAATACTACAACAAAACACTAAACTCTATTTTTTAGCTTTTTTGAAGTAATTTTCTAAAAAATTGGACTTGTTTTCTACAACAAAGCAGGGCTTGGCATTTGCCAAATGCATGGTTCAAGTCTTTTTGAGTAAAAAGCCGAAGTCAGAAATCAGATAATGCAACTGGACATCTCAACTGGATTGACACTCCCAGAGCACCAAACTTGATATTTCCAAATGTATGGTTCAAGTTGAAAATCATTATATGTTAGAAACCCACATCAAAAATGAGAAGGCTTGCATTATATATAGAACTTATAAAAGTAAATGCATGTCAATGGAGAATGCATCTTTGGGTTGGGTTAGGTAAACAAGCTTATGATTTTAGCAGCTATCGACTCGATTGCAAGCTCAATTTGAGCTATCTAACTAAGTTTGATTACAATTTCAATCGAGCCAATTCTAAAGTTTGTCCTGACTCGATTATACCTTCAACATTAGTTTGTATTAGGTTATTAAAGTGTGGTGCGATACAATTATAGGATACAATTTAGTACGTTTATGTTTGAAAGCAAGATATGGTGATAGTCTAAGGGTTTTTTTATATAACTAACCCACCAAATATAAACATATTTTACAAATAATTACTTCAATTCTTTAACTAAATATGCCCATAATTTGGTGAAATTATTTCTAAAAATAACCACCCATAAATTAAAATGTAGATCAACTAGATCTCCTTAAAAATATGTATTGAAAACTTGATAAAAGCGAATTTAAAGTTTTTGTTTAACTAATCCCACAAACACAGGAGATTTTAACCATCAATAATTGGATTAAAAATATGCTAACAAATACATATCAACACATTAAGAAAACTCGAAAAAAGCATAATATTCGAAGTTGTTCGAGTAAATTCTTATTGAAATTCAATTAAAACTCGACAGAAACTTTACTATGTCATTTAAATACATCATGATACTGTAAAAATAATTAAGAATTTCATGGATGTTTTATAGATTGAAGCTTTTTTGAAACTATATTGAAACTATCATTATTTATATTGGGTTATAAACTATAATGCTTTTTTATAGATTGAAACTTGTTTGAAACTAGATTGAAACTACATTAGATGTTAAGATTTCTTACTGAAACTCAATAGAAACTCGACAGAAACTTTGCTAATTCATTTAAATACATCATGATACTGTAAAAATAATTAAGGATTTCATGGTCGTTTTATAGATTGAAATTTCTTTGAAACTACATTGAAACTATCATTGTTCACATTGGGTTGTAAATTGTAATACTTTTTTTTATAGATTGAAACTACATTAGATATTAAGATAAAAATATGCATATGAAATATTGAAAAAATTCTGAAAATTGACAAAAAGAATCCAAAACGTGGATGATAACAGTGGATGAGAGAAACATAAATTCACTACCTAAAAAACTAGCAAACCAACTTATATTTAATACCTAAATAATAATATGACAATAACCAGATGTATCTATTAAGTTGTCAAAATTAAAATATTAAAATCTACAACTGCATTAGTAAAAATTGGGTGGCTACTTTTAACTGATGTTTTAAAAAGTGGCTATTTTGTTCTATTTTCTCGATAGTAGAAAGCAACCATAAATCAAAAGCCACATTGAAAAGGAAGTTTCACAACAATTAAAAACCGAAAATAAAAACTAATGAAAGTTTCTCAGAAAATTAACAAAAAAAAATTTGAATATTGGACTCGTCTCATTGTCTATTTGTTTTGGGCCATTTTTGAAAGCCTGCAAAGATGCCAAACTAAACAGAGGGTTGGTGCTTTCTTTTCTCAAAGTCATTAGGCTTTCGATTTTTGGACTTGCTGTAGTGTATACATCCGAAGTCGAATTACAGAGGGAAAATCATATTTTTATTAAAAAAATAAATACTAAATTTGATAAATACCTATCTAAGTTTCCAACTATAAGAAAATCCCAGAAAAATAAACATAATTTTAAAAATGCCATATTCGAGAATTGTGATATTTTTGACAGAAATTGATTTTTTTCTTGAAAAAATGATTTCCAACAAAAAAAATCTGATTTTCTAAAAGATTTACAATTGTCTACAAAAGTGTTCAAAAGGGAGTTCACAACTTCTTTTATAATGGTTGCTTTCTTTTCCAATGACTTGGAGTGTATACATAAGAAATCGAATTGGAGAAGGGTTAATTGAGGAAAAATTTCAAAAAAATTACAGTTCGGCATCCAAAATTTTATAAGGAGTCTTCAAAAAATCAAAAGCATCTCTCTTTTGTTTACAAAATTGTAAATATAAGATCTTTACTTTTTTTTTGGATTTTCTTTCGTCTCTTGTTTTAAGTTTGTTTATATTTTATTTTCATTAATTTTTTATTCTATTTTGAGTTTTTTTTTTATTTTTTTAATGAACTCTCTTTTGATTTTATTTTTTTTTACATATGACATGATTATTTTAGTCAAAAACAAAATTAAAACAAAAAATAAACCAACCGAAAACAACCATTATTTTTATTTTATTTTTCTTTTCTTTTGATTTTTTTAAATAAACTTTGACTTGTTTGATTTCATTTTTGCACATACAACATGAAATTTTTAATTAAAATAAAAACTAGACCAGCAAAAAATAACACATAATCAGTGTATTTAATAAAAAAATACTACAGAAAACTAAATAACAATGGAACAAAAACTCCAAAAATGTAGGTCTCAGATGTTTAAAACAAAGCATTTAGTTTAATATTTTACATATACAGTGTATTTTTTAAGTTAAAGTAAAACTAAAACAAAAATCAAGACCAATTCGAAAAAAAAAATAGCACATAATAAATATCTTTAAGAAAACTATAATTAAAAATAAATTATAAATACATATGTGTACACGACTTAGGTGGAGAGATGTTGAATTGAATATTGAAACTTGGTGGGGAAATAAACTGTAATTTAAACGTCTGGGTTTAGAAACGTAATTTCCCTTTATTTTGATGGTGCAATGGTAATTTACCACTAGAGAACGCCAATAATCTTGATCGCTTCATAATCCAGTTAATTAAGCCATGCGCCATAATTAAATAGTAGATTGTGACAAATAGAACTACCGGTTTCGTATTTGTTAAAATACCATAATACCAAATTTAGTTTGGAAAATACCACAATTTTGAAACTGAAACTCAAAGATGTCATCTTCATTTAATATATAAGATCAAAATCTCGTGAAATTTTCGTCTCCTCTCTCTACCCTCTCGACTCACTCATATGCCTTTCTCACTTCACACCTCTCCTCTCTCGTCTGCCTCTCTCTCTCCTCCCTTCCTCTCCCTCCCCGCCGTCCAAACAACACGTCCTCCACCTTCTTCCTTTCTCCGTTGTCTGTACTCACCTTCTCCCTCCTTTCTCATCCCTGTCGATATCAAGGATGTTAGACTATTTTATAAGTCCTAAATTGATTTTGATAATGAGCAAAATATTAGAGATGAATAAGATCAAGTTGGTCAAGAAAAAGATAAGAAAATCATGGTTGAAAGTCATAGGAGTAGTCCCATGATGTTTAGAACTCGATTAATGCATGAAGAAACCATTTCAAGAAGTTCCAGACCTTAAGTAGTTGACTGATGGTAATGGTGAGTCGATTAGCGGACAAACAGAAGCTACAAAGGTGCTTCGTAATCGACTAGTGAGACCATAAGTCGACTAATAACTTGGTAGTCGACTAGTGAAGTTAGGTAGTCGACTAACCAAGAACAAAGAAGTGAATCTGAAGGTGATAATTGACTAGTGGAAACTGTCAATATAAAAAATGCTTTATGATTGATTTCCAGTGGGTCTCTATACTATTCCAATAGCTAAATTAACTTCAAGAGTGTCTCAAACACTATAAATAGAGGTTTGAAGGATAGAAAAAAGCACCCAAATCCTTGCTACAACTATTCTTCATTTGGTGCTTAAAATTAGTCTAGTTATGAGTATTTTGCTTCATATCTTATTCTAAAATCCCACAATCATATGAGTAATTTGTAAACACTTTAAGTATGAGTTAGGTTTGTTGTGAGCATTTGAAAACAATATTGTAAGGGCTTTAAAGGTTTGAGCCGAAATCAATCTTGAAAGTTAGGCTTTAAAGGTGTGAGCCATGATCAACCTTAGTGCTAGGCATTAGAGATGTGAGTTGGGAATCAACCTTGTTGTAGGCTTTAGAGGTGTGAGCCACAATCAAGCTTGTTGCAAAGCTTTGTTAGATTGAGCTAGAATCAATCATCGATATAGTGGATTGGGAAAATCTTAAGTGAGGAACTTAGATAGTAGACGTAGGCATATTTGGCCGAACCACTTTAAATTGATCGTGTTCATTTTCTTTTCTTAACTCTCAACAACTCAACCAAGAAGACCGAAAACATACTCCAACAGAGGAGATCTGAAATCATCGAAGACCGAGATATGTTTGCTCTCTCTCTCTCTCCCCTTCGATGAGATCTATACTTTCCCAAACCACGTGTCCTCTACTGTCTTCCTCTCTCCGTTATTTTTTATTGGAAGTGAATTCACAAAAGGAGATTAGAATTGATTTTGTTGATTTTGGTTAATTTATGTAGGTTGATTTTGTTGAGTTTGGTATATTTGTGTGTAAGTTGATTTTCTTGAGTTTTGTGGTGATGGCGGTAGCGGCTAGGGTTTGTCAAACTCTATTCACCTGTTTTAAAGACATTTGAAGACCTTCGAAGATCTTTTAAAGATATCCGAAGACCTTTGAAAACCTTTTGTATATTTGTTAAGATCTTCGAAGACCTTTTGTAGACTTTTGAATGCACTTCTCTACATCAAACTAATTATTATTAAATAAATTAAAATTTGTAAATATTTTCTACATCAAATATATATACACAAATAATTTAGTTTAATTTTTGAAAAATTAAATCAAAAGTTTATTAAAATCAATTTTCTTATAAAAAATTGCAGCATTTGGAGACCTTTGAAGATTTTTTGGAGACCTTTTGCATACCTTTGGAAAATTAGTTATTTTTTTAGTTGGAATTCATTTTGTTGAAAAAAATCAATTTCTCGCGAAAATATCATTTTTCAAATTTCAGTTTGTTTTTGGTTTTTTTTGAATGTTGAATGCTATTTGTCAAAAATTGTATTTTAGTCTATCAAAAGTGTAATTCTCGCTTCATAATCCCTGTGCAAGCCCACAAAGAAAACACACAGGGACACTAACAAAATTATACTTTAAAGATAAAAATAATTAATAAAATTATACATCTTTTTTTTTTAGTTGCGGGCCAGCCCACTTTTTAAAATTTACAAGGCAATGAGTCCATTATTGGGATTTACATTCCGGGTTCTTACATAATTAAGGGCAACAAAAATTGATATTACTGGTTCCCTATACTAATTTTAAATATTTGGGCAAATTTTCAAAATTCCATGTGTGTCCAAAAACATTTCACAATTACCGCATCACGGATTTGTCTAAAATTTATTTAAATTTTGTCTGAAATCTGTTTATATTTCATAATTTATCTGAAACTTATTTAGGTTTTGTCTAAAGTCTTTATATTTCAGGATTTTTTTTTATATTGTTTATATGTTGTTTATATTCATTTATATATTGTTTACATGTTATCTATATATTGTATTTATGTTGCTTCTATGTTGTATATATATTATTTATATGTTATCTATATATTGTGTATATGTTGAATATATGTTGTATATTTGATGTATGTATATAAGTTGTATATATGTTGTATGTCCGTAAATTTGAAAATACATACTTGTGAATCTACAAAAATTGAAAAGTGAATTTGTAATATCCAAAAACTGTCTGTATGAAATAAATATTATAAAGTATTATAGGTATATAGTATAATTACCACTTTACATTATGAGCGTGTGTCATCTTCGTGCACTATTATAATGCGCACACGAGTCATTTACGTTCCTACCATTAGCCAATAATCAAAGATTGAAGACCAGCTGAATATTATTTAAATATTCTTTGAATGCCAAAATAATTTTCCACAGATTTGTTTGGAGAACGATAGATATCAATTGAAAATTGATTAAATACCATTTGCTTATTGTTCGGATACTAAAATAACATTTCATATAGATTGAAAATTGATTGAATATTAGTTGAATACCAAAATAATATTCCATGAATCTAATTAAACCAAAGAATACCTTTTAGAAACCGATTCAATACCAGAAGATTGAAAATCAATTATAAATAAAAAATGTAAATTCAAATGTATAGATTAGTCATGTGAATACCAACCAAAATTCGATAGATAGAATACGAAATGAAAATCGATTGAATACTAATTGGAAATTTATTAGAAACCAAAATTAAAATCAACAAAAAATAAAATAAAAACCAAATTGGAAATGGAAACTACCGGCACCACCAATTGAAAAATTGGTAACCCAATGAACACCAATTGAAAACCAATAGAAAACTAAACAAAAAAAGAACAAAATACCAAATAAAATGCATAAAACAATTGAAAAATAGAAAACCATCCACACCAAAATTGATTTTGACATTTAAAAATATTATTATCTTTTCATTTTTATTTTTTCTAAATTATTATTACTTTTTCATATTATTAATTATTATTTTTATTTTTACTTACAAAAAATTAATTGTTATTCTTTATATTCAAATAGATTTTAACATTTAAAAATTGGAAATGATTAATTTACAATATCAAAATGACTTCTATGTCTTGAATCTACTTAATCGATCATTAGTCTATTGCCTTATAAATATCTAGGTTTTCTTATTGATAAGATGAGGAAGAAAACCAAGGAATGGGGTCAAGTCGACGAAATTATAAACATGTAAAAAGGAAACTTGAAAGATCCATGCATGAAAAAGAAATTAAAAAAAGTTACAATACGTATTTGGTGTGTAATTTCCTCTATATATTCAACCAGAAACAATTTCTTATTAGGATTGTCCCTTTAGTTGTGACATTCATACAAATAGTAGTTACTGAATTTGAGGCTTGAACCTTTTAGTGCTAAAAAAACAGGTGCACAAGGTTTGAATTAGGGGAGGGAGTGGAATCGAATTAGGCATTGGTTGTTTGAGTTTTGATTCCTGTTCGGGCTAGGCTACTAAACTAGTTGACTGGTTCAGCGATTAGTTTAAGTATTAATTAATAGAGGATTAAACCTATTGGCTTGCTTTAAACTAGATGGTACGCTGTAGTCCATCAATTATAGAAATGCTTTTGAATTTTGACCTCTGCTGCATCTAGGGTCTTCAGCCACCTACCAAGGAAGGATTCGTTGTCAGGAAAAGTTAATGTAAAACAACACTTATTCGTTCTTTGGCTTCTAAAGCAAGAGAGAGCTATTATTGAAACAGTAGAAACTGGAAACAAAACAAATTAATGAACAGAAGAAACGAAAAAAAAAAAAAAAAACTAGTGATAAAACATAAAAGATCAATATACAAATTTGATTAGAAGAAAAATTTTCTCACCCCTCCTCTACAAGTCGAGACCAACCTAGCTAAATTGGGTACTTACTAAGGCGGCTTGTAACTAAGCTATGAACGAAGTTATCGTTTATAGTCCAGTTTACAGAGACGCGGTAATGTAGCCCGTCCTCTTATCGTAGCCCGGTCCACGGAGACACGGTAATGTAGTGGGAGGACGGCTACATTATCAGGCGCTGGGCTCACTGGCCCGCGCCTGACACATTAATTTTTTTAAATCAAAATCTGACTGTTGGATCATTTTGATCCAATGGTCAGATTTATTCAAACATGATTAAAATAAAATTGTATTTAGTGGAAAGTTGAGTAGGTGTTTCGCAGGACTCTTAAAGTAGTCTCTAGGTTATAAATGAAAAAGCTTAGAGACTAAAATCTTGATACTTTAATAAAATAATAATAAAAATATTGAGTAAGTGTCTCATAAAATGACTTCAAAAATTGTGAATTACAAATAGTCTAACTCGAGACCAGCTTATCTGAATTGGAGTAAGCATGAGGTGGTTGTTTTTATTAAAGAAAATGATTGGAAAATTCTCATATGACTTGCAGCTGTAGCCCACTTTTAAAAAACTTGATTATTTCACACTTTAACTACATATCTTGCCTTTTTCCCAAAATAATATGATAATAATAGGAAAAATATATGTGTGTTTAGGGTGAGTGAGAATGAAAATGTTGCATATCAAAACTAGGTAATTTTTTTCCAAATCATTTGGATAACAATGGAAAAATAATTTTATCATTATAGACATTAACATTTTAATTTTTTGTTGGTAAGTCGTGGTGGTTTGGTACACTGATGATCCTTTAACGATTAAGTGACGCGGTGAGACAGTTTGAAACTGCGGTTGGCATACTAGTCCTTGGCCAAGGATGGCTCACTGATTTAACGATTACGGTGGTTTGAGAGTAAAAAGCCTACTGTTCCAGGTCGACGGTTCAATAGTCTTGAGTTGGCGGCTACAATTAGTTGTTCAGTGCAAGGAGTTGCCAGTAAAATAAACTCAAAGAGAACATTTTCCTCAATTATTGTACATATATTTTCCTGTTGATTAGAATATATTTTTATTATTGATCATGTCCGCTCCACAGTTTTTTGTTTACATCTCCACAGATGACATAAATTATTGTAGATTATGTCTCCATGCTTGAAATATTATTCACTTTGACCTCATAAATCTTTACTCTTTTCTTTTTAAAAAGATGTCTTAGTCATTTTAAAAAAAGTGTTTATAAATGACCTAATATCATTTCTAAGCTATATAAGAACATAACACTATAATGACTTCTCAATTTAAATTTTGGGTCATTTTCAGATAAATACGGCCCAAATTTGTAATTTAAGAATTTATACGGTTTATTTTTAATATTTTTACAAAAATTTTAAAATTATGCATGTACACTCCCAATTTTATAAATTACATATTTACGCATTTATTTAAAACTTGTTTATATTTTTTTAAATTTATTAATTTTTTAGATTTATTTATATATTATTTATATAATATTTTTTATTTTAAAACTTAAATATTATTATATGTTGCATAATTATATAATATATAAATAATATATCAATAATATATAAATAACAAATTAATAACATATAAATTATAAATTTATTTTTATATTATTTTTAACTTATAAATAATATAAAAATAAAATATCAAAAATATATAAATAAAATTTAATTAATATATAAATAAAAAAAAATTAAATTTAAAAATATAAAAAATATCAACAATAAATTAATAATTTATAAATAAAATTATATAAATTTAAAAATATATATTCATAAATTTAGAAAATCACAAACATACAGATAAAATATTAAAAAAAATATCTGTAATAAATATATTTTGTTTGTAAAAAATAAATATTACAAATTTTTTGAGATGTATTGTGTAATTAGCACTTAAATTTTTGTGGAAACCGTTTTCTCCAAACTAACTCACTAAATATTTCCCTAAGAAAATTAGAAACCGATTTCGTTCGTGCTCAAATGGAATTAAAAATTTCGAAGAAAAAGAAAAAAAAAAGACTTGGAATTGATTGAAACTAGCTACTCGCATTCTCAACCGGTAGCACTATCAAACGAGGAGGCAGGAATGAAAGAAAAGAATTGAGAATGCAAAACATAAAGAAACTATAAGAGTTCAATCTATCGTCAAATTTAGTTGATTAATTATATTAAACATAATTAATCTCTACTATATATTACCAATTATGTTATGCCATCTCATTCTTCAGTACGAGCGATTACAACTAATTAAACAAGATTAGAAAACAATATTGAAGAAACGGAAGATCATGAAAAGGAAATTTAAAGAAAACCTTCTGTTCATCATGCTCCACCTCCAGCAAGTCCTCCTTGAACTCCTCCCCTCACGGTGGCCGGACTTGGATGACGATCTAATGCTTTGTTATGTTTGGCTAAGTTGATCCATTAACATCCACTTCCGGCGTTAAATTCAGGTCCAAATTAACCCGAGATTGCTCCGGCGCTTTATCTTCTTGATCACTGCTCTTGATCATCATTATATTCTCTTTCTCGTCATCCTGATCATCATCATCATCACCACGGTGGTCGTCACCGCCAACCACCGCAACCACGTCAGCCTCCACCGCTGCCCGCCACCCTTCTTTGTTGCCCTTCTCAAAATACTTCACTGCCACTTGCATCCTCCTTAATATTGCAAAGAATTCCTCCACCTCCTCCTCCGTCGTGGCCGCCGCCGCTTCTTCCCCTCTGGCCCTCTTTCTTTTCTCTTCGTCTCCGTCACTCCTCCGCTTCTTTTCTTTCCCTTTGTCCATGCCTCTCTTTGCATGCAAATTCTCTGTAAATTTCCCCCTAAGATTCTAATATATATCAAACTTCTATAGAGAGAAGGTTAAAACTTCAATGAGCAAAAAAGGGCAAAAAAGTACCAAGAATAGTGCATCGAGTCGTGGCGATTAACGCGTAGCCAAGAAGTGATTCAAAATTGCATGAAGACGGTCTCTGATTAATTGGAAAGACTTGATGACTACTAAGAACTCTTGGCCTTTTTTAAATGTTTCTTTTCCTCTTATTTATATTTTTTGTTTTCTTTCCGACCGGTATTTTATTTATATATTATTAGCATTTTATATTATTTTAATATGTGCTATTTTATTTTAATGTGTCAATCAGCGAATTTGTATATTAACATTTCTTTAACAAAATCATTAACAATTATTTAAATAGATTAGATCTTTGAATAGAAATTGTTACTAAAATAAATGTTGTAAATTATCTGGGATTTTACAAATTCAAAAGAGTATTTAAAATACAAAAAATTAAATACAAAAAAAATAAAGTAAGTGAATTAGTTGAGATAATAAGACTCCCACTTTTATATTTTAATATTATGAGTTTGAACTTATTAGAAGAAGTGAAAGAAATTTGAGCAAATATAGAGTAGTATAAGAATTATTTTAATTTTAAAAAAATATGGGAGTCTTATTTTAATATTTACCAATTCCATTAATTTTTAATAATATCATCGTGGTTAGGGGTAGAAACGATGGGAAGATGCTAGGAAACTTTTTTCAATCGGACGGTCAATGTTGGCCACTAGATTAATGATGACGTCAAGAGATTACGTAATGGGGATTTGGTCAAGATGGCATCATGCGGCGTGGGTTCCACGATTCCAATGATAAATTTCCAAAATATGCTCACGCTGAAAAATCCCAATGTGGGACGACATGAGATGTGGTTTAGGTTAAAAGAATGTCAAAAGTGGTCCTGTCCAACAAGCTTGCCTCGGATTCCCTCTTTATTGGGACTCTTTTCTTTTTTATAGTTTCAAAATGGTTAATTATTGCAGATTACAAGCTTCAAAAGTCCAAGGATTGATCAAGTTACCACCGCAGGTGATAGTCGAGTTATTAAGTTGTTATTTTCGTTTTATGGTGATCTAAGTTCGAGTTTGAGAGAGAGTTTTTGTTTTATGCATTTAACCATCATTTGTTTTTTGAAACAGGCGTGATAGTTCATTAATCATCCATAGAACTTGCTAAGTTCAGCGCGGACGATAAATAAAAATCAAAAGGACCCCCAAACAAAATAATTCGGCAGCTCAACAGCCAATCTTGCAAGTTTATGAGCAAACCAATTTGTCATTCTATGAGAAAACATTACTCTAATGGTGAACACTAACGCCCTGTGGTCGGCAATAATCACTCCAAAATAAGAATCGTCTTCCACTGCAGAATTAATAGCCTCCACCGCGACTAGAGAATCTGAGGCCACAACGATGTTTTCCATCCCAAGCTCTTTGCACCAACACAAGACCTCTCTAATACACATGGCCTCGACAATACTTGGTTCCACAAAATACGGCAGACACTTCGTGAAAACAGCAACCACATCCCCGCTTGAATTTCTCACTACACCCCCCATACCCACAAGACTTTATTCCTGAAAACATGCCACATCCGTGTTTACTTTAAACAAATTGCTTTGTGGAGGTTGCCATTGAAGATTGTCCCCACCAGTCCCATATCCAGAACTACTGCCACTTGTTCTAGCCCCGCACCTTATCTCCCCCCATTCAGCTTTTTTCATTCTGCAAATCCTGATAACAACATTGGGATTCTTCATTTTATTCCTCCACACCACCTCATTTCTATTCTTCAAAATGCTCCAGCAAAGCCAATCAAACCACTCCAACTCTCCGCAATACAGCTTTCTTATCAGAGACTTCAACCAACCAGAACAAGAACCACTCAACCAATTTTGGATTCGTAAACCAGAATAAAGCCAAACCAGTCTTGCGGCCAGTCCCTCAAACAATGGCTCACCGACTCATCACCACAACCACACACATCATTGCAAAGATTCACTTCAACAGACTTACTAGCTAATCTGTGCTTAGTAGGCAAAACATTTCTACACACACGCCTCATAAAATTCTTAATATTACCTGGTACATTAAGCTTCCACAAGCTTTTCCACAACTTTGCTTCCTCTTCATCACTACACCAAACACTTATACGCTGATTTCATCGAGTAGCAACCTCTCCCTTCCAAACCCCAAATAAACTTGTCACATACTCTATTCAATCTAAGAGGGATTTTTAATAGTAATTGATAGTCCCTCTCATTGAAAATACTTCTTATCTTTTGATCATCCCATCTTCCATTATCAATAAGGTCTGAGACATAAGAGGAACCAATGTGATCAGAGACATCCATTGTAACGTAGGGCCAATCATTTCTGTCCAGTCATGCATCCCTCCCAACCACTATACTCTCACCTGTACCAAATGTCCATCGGCATCCTCTCCTTATCAAGGATTGTGTCTAAAAAATACTCCGCCATGTGTAATTAGGATTGTATCCACACTTTGCCTAAAGAAAATCAGAGCGTGGGTAGTAGCGTGCCTTCAAAATTCGGGACACCAGAGCTTGGGGTTCAGTAACAAGCCTCCATGCCATCTTCCTGATAAATGTAAGATTTAGTTCCCTGAACCTTCTAACATAATCACCATGACTCTTAGGAACACACAATCTTTCCCAAGACATCCACTTAATTCCAGATCCATCTCCCTTCCCACACCAAAACCTATTTAGAATTTTCTCAATTTCTAAGCACAAGCTCACAGACAAAATAAAATTTCCCAAAACATACATAGGAATAGCCATTCTAACACTTCTAATCAATACTTCTTTCCCGGCTTTTGATAGACATTTCGAGCTCCATCCGTTCACCACTCTCCAAACGTTGTCTTTCACATAATTAAACACCTCGTGTTTGTTCCTCCCAACCTCAGTAGGAAGTCCTAAATACTTATCAAAAGACTCTGCCTCCCGCACCCCCAAAATATCCGAAATATCTCTTCGCCTAGACAAAATGCAATTATGGCTAAATTTGATCATAGATTTAATTCAGTTAATGAACTGTCCAGACGCCTTCTCGTACGTGGCTAGGATTTCCTTGATGGCTTCAGCTTCACAAATAGAGGCCTGAAAAAAGAGACAACTATCGTCCGCAAAAAATAAATGCGAAATGGGAGGGGCGTTCCTAGCAACCCTACACCCATGCAGCCGCCCACTCCTCTCATACTTTCTCATCAAAGTTGACAAGCCCTCCGCGCAGAGGATAAACGAATAAGAGGATAGAGGGTCGCCTTGCATAAGACCCTTATTGGAGAATTTTCGGTCTATAGTTTGAATAGTAAAATTGACTTGAAATGAAAGAGAGAAGACAATATCAAGAATTTAGAGTGGTTCGTCCTACTCAATGCCTATGTAAACTACGTAAGTCTTATCATTTAGGATTTCCACTATAACGGTGATTGATTACGGCTCAATCCAACAAAACCAATACAACGAGCTTGATTATCGACTCAATACCTCTAAAGCCCTCACAATATTGTTTTCCTCAGGTTCACAACAAACTTTTGTAATATTGTTTTCTATATGCTTATTACAATCCTTTCCCACACACTCAAAGAGTATACAAAGTGTTTACAAAAGATGAAGCTCTATGCTAAAGTTAAATGTTTGAGTTTGATGTTTGAAATTTGATCTCTAACTTGATTTGTTGTTTTTCTTAGTTGGCATTGATAAGAAATTTGACTCAATGAATTCTGATATTGTTCCACATGTTTTTGACTTTCTCTTGATGTATTTATAGTATTTTTATGTCATATGACAGTTGGTAAAAAGAATATAGCCGTTGGACTTCATTTATGTTGTCTGCTGTTGTTTGAACCATTGCTCGTGTGCATTGCACAATCCTCACGTACGTTATCTGTGTTTTTCCCTAGCTCATGTACGTTGCAATAATTTCACGTACGTTGATCATATCTGAATATCATTCACTTACGTGGCCATTTTCTATAACGTACATTAGATATATATAACGTATGTTGTTTGCTCCTTCAGCATTCCATTGGCTTTTGTCCGTCATTAGATCATCTTTCACGTACGTTGGCTTCCATTTATGTACATTAGCTTCGTATATGATGTATGCTAGCTTAACTGAAACGTACGTTAACTGTATATGTGACTTGGTTTTGCATTTTCGAACTTTTCGACGTGTTTTTCTTCAAGTTAAACGTTTTGCTCTTCATCAAAAATTTTTGTTCATCATCAAAATATGAAAGAAACTTAATGTTGATCACTCTTGATCCAACAACTCCTGCTCATAACCACAGGCCCCAATAGAACTTTCTCCGAATTGATCCGAAATTTGGTAGATTTAACACAGCTCATCAATAACTTGACCCACTTGTTACTAAACCCCAGTTTTGTCAACATTTGATCTAGAAAACTCCACTCTATCCAATAATAAGCTTTGCTCATAGCAATTCTGAGCGAAGCATATCCCGTCATCCCCCTCGTCTTATTTTTCAAGTGGTGCTGGACTTGAAAAGCAATTAACACGTTATCCGATATTAATCTACCCGGCACAAAAGCACCCTGCGACTCTGATACAAGAGAGCTAAGAACCAGCTTGAGCCTATTAGCCAACATCTTTGCAATAATCTTGTAGATAACCTAGCAGAGAGAGATAATTCTGAACTCAGACATTTTAGTCGCATGCTCCATTTTAGGGATGAGTACTATGATGGTGTCTCCCAAAGCATCCGAAACTTTGCCTCCATCAATAACTGCAAGACAGTAATCCATAACCTCGTCCCTTATAAATCTCCAATACTTCCGAAAAAATAAAGGGTTAAGGCCATCAATATCAGGGGCTTTGTCTAGATTTATGCTGAACACAGCATCTCGAACTTCATCTCTACCAAACGGCGCATCCAACATCAACCTTTGATCGTCCGATAGGGATTTATCTACACATTCCAAAATTGGCTCAGCCGAGCAACTTGTTGAGGCAAACAGATCAACAAAATAATTAGTTATAACCTCTTCAAGCCCATTGTTCCACTCTCTTCTGACCCCATTTTCGTCATGAAGGAACTCAGTACGGTTACGTCTTTTCCTCGCAGAAGCCATGAAATGGAAGAACTTGGAGTTTCTATCCCCGTCCTTCAACCAATGCACTTTAACCCTTTGTTTCCAATAGACTTCCCTTTGTTTTAGAACTCCAAAAAACTCTTGCCTAGTCTTCCCATATTCCTCCACCATTTCAACATGTCGAGCTCCTCTCAACTTCTCCATCTTCTGTTTCAACTCATTGATTCTGCAATTAAAACCACTAGAGAGTCTGCTACCCCATTTCCCTACAGCTTCGGTGCACCCATGAAGTTTAGGCAGCAATTCCACCCCACTCCCACTTTCCCACGCACTCCTTTCAATATCCACACTGCCCTTCTCCAGCGCTCAGACGTTTTCAAATCTAAATAATTGCTGTCTATCATGTTCTCTTTTCGGAAGAGTTTCCAGCAAAAGAACAGAATGATCAGAGCAAGCACCTGGCAGATTCAGGACCCTTGCATCCCTAAACAATTCTCCTGTTCACCAAAACCCCATCGAGTTTCTCTTCCACCCATGCCTCCGACCCCCTCCCTCTTTCCCAAGTTTCATTGTATCCCATCATCCCTAGATCCTCTAACCAACATTGCCTAACAGTCTCCCTAAAACCCTCAAGGCACCACCTCGGATGCGGTCCGCCACCCTTTTTTTCTCTTTGGAACATCAAGTGTTTAAAATCCCCCCTACAAGCCCACAGGAGATTCGAACTTCCAGCCAACCTGCGAAGAAGCTCTCATGAAAATGTCCTTCTAGACCTTTGAGGGCAACCATAGAACCCAGTGAAGCGCCACTCACGGTTTCCTTCAGATATAAGAACATCAATATGGTTAGGAGAGTAACTCCATAAGAAAACTTCAATTCTGGATTTCCACGATAGTGTAAAACCTCTACCTCTATTTACAGGTTTAACCCAAACTGCATTGGCCCAACCCAACTTCCTTCTTACCCACTCAATTCGTGTTCTAGTCACTTTTATTTCAGATAAAAAGATACAAACGGGCTTTTTTGGATGGACCAAGTCTAAGTGGATTGCCCAGTCCATGAAGTTCCAGAGTACTAGATTCATTTTTCTCGGTGGACCTGACCAACACTACCAGCACCAGCCTTGGCCCCTTTTTTTTTGTCTCGGCCTGCTCTGACATCCTGTGTTCATTACTCTCTTCAAAAACAGCTATTCCCTTCAGCCCATCCTCTTCTCCACCCGAAGGCCCATCCCGTCCATCAACCCTCATCCTTTTAATATTATTAGACACAAGCCCATTATCCAAAATTTCAGATTTTCCTTCCCACCACCAAATCTTCCTTCGTAAGCAGTTCATTAAATGCTTTTTCCTTCCCAAAGTCTCCGTTATACAGAGTTCGTGGGGAAAGAACCCATAATTAGCCCATCAAACTTTTATCAAACATCTTTATAACCCACCGAACTTTAAATTTCACCTATTAACCCACTCGACTTTTTAAAATGGTGCAAGTAGCACATTTAAGTAACGTCGTTCGACACATGTAACGAATGATCCGTTAAGTGCGATTGTTCAATGCCACATAGACATTTTTTGAACACGTGGAAGCCAACTCGCCTCACTCCCTGCTGACTTTCCCAATTGCAACCCTAACACTTCTGCCTAATTCGTTCTTTGTCTACCACGCTTCTGTCTTCGTCGCCCCTCTCTCAATCCCGTTTGCTTTTGCTAGCAAGCAGCCGATGGTCTCTCTCATTAGCTTTCGCGGCCTCTCTCGACGCTCTCAGTCGCGCTCTCAGACTCTCTGTTTCTCTGAAGCACTCTCTTGTCTCTCTCAAGCAACGTCTCTGTCAATCGTTATCTCAGACTCCTTCAAGCCGCCGACAGTCTCTCTCATTAGCTCTTGTGACCTCTCTCACGACATTGACACTCTCTCTCATTCGCTATCTCAGCCTCTCTCAATGCTCTCTCTCAATCGCTCTCAGTCGCGCTCTCAGACTCTCAATCTCTCTCAAGCGCTCAATCGGTCTCTCTCAAGCAACATACGTCTCTGTCAATAGCACTCTCAGACTCCCTCAAGCCGTCGACGCTATCCATCATAGATGTATGTGATTTCCCCGAAAAAACAACCTGACCCATCCCTCTCCTTTGAAATGTTTTTGTCGTTCTTTCTGATTTCGTTTTTCTCTAACAGGGAGCGAGAATTTAGGTGACACCGCCACAACATTCTCTTTTTCATCGTCACCACAAGTTTCTCTAATAGAGGCTTAGAGGTGTGTTGAGGAGTATTTGGTGTTTTTTGTTTGCTTTGATTGAAATTTGACATTCTTTTTGTCTCTCTGTTGCTTTGAGATTTGTTTTTGTTTGCTTTGTTTTCTCAAAGACATTGTATGAGACTATATTAAACAATATGGGGACTTGCATGATTGCACACATGAGGTTTTGAGAACAAATCCCGATTCAACTTATTTGGTTGAATCCAGCAGAAAAAAAAGTACAAAAGGGGAATTTTTACATTTCTATGTTTGCTTTAAGGCATGCAAAGAAGGTTTTATAAATGGGTGTAGAAAGATAATCGGTGTAGATGGATGTTTCTTAAAGGGTTATGTGAGGGTCAATTGTTGTGTGCTATAGGAAAGGGTGGGAACAATCAAATGTTTCCAATTGCTTGGGCTCTGGTTCGGATAGAGAATGCTTATAATTGGGGTTGGTTTATAAGGTTGCTGAAGTGTGAGTTGCCGTTAGGAGATGGGAATGATACACTATCATGAGCGACATGCAAAAGGTAAATATTTCGAGCTCTAAAACCGTTATAGTTTGTTATGTGAATATAATATTCTGTTTTGATTATGTGTATAATATTTTGTTTTGACTTAATTTTGATGACTAAAATATAGAGTGATTTTGTTTTGAGTTGTTTACTTTGATCTTTAATTCACTAATTAATAAAGCTAAGCATGGCACAATTGACTAGTATGAATCATCTTTAGCTCTTCTACTAAGTCATTTGATGAAA
>CAODLS013810606.1:0-14865 GCA_948243855.1 Flueggea neowawraea
GCTTCTAGCACTCTCTTCCCTTTCATTTTGTGCATTTTGTTGGGTTGGTTCTTTGAAGAACATTTTTGAGTTTTTGTTTTGGGTTTCGATTTAAGCTAAATATGTGGATAAGGAGGTTATATATTGTTATATCTTGGGGGATTAAGGTTAGAAAAACATAGTTGAGCTTGGGTTTGAAGGATTTGATGAGTTCTTTGAATGGGTTAGGGTTTGGACGAATTTGTGAAGAGACTTGATGATTTTGAGTTGTATTGATGAAACCAATTGTAGATTTATGTTCATGAGGTTGAATAGAGGTATTGTAGGTGATTGAGAGTGATTTTTATCGGTTGCATTGAATGATTGGTTGAACTGGGTAATCTAGGTAAGTGACTTACTCGAGTAAGCATTTTGGCTAACTCGAGTAAGATAGGTCCAGCTTTACTCGAGTTATATGTTGGTTAACTCGAGTAATACATGCCCAGATTTACTCAAGTTATCTTTGTCTAACTCGAGTAAAACAGACCACTTATAACTTGAGTTAGCTCTCACTTACTCGAGTAAATGGTGGTTTTGAGGGACCAAATTGTAACTTTTTGTATTTGGTGATTTCTGAGAGTCTAGGGACTAATTTGGAGATTTTGACTGCATTGAGGACTAAAAATCGATATTTGGCAGGTATGAGATTACATTTGCAATTTTTGGAAATTTGGAGTATATTGTAATTTTGAGGAAATAAGTTAGATTTGTAAATTTGGAGAGTTTGAGAACTCTTTTGGGAATTTTGACTACTTTGAATAGACATCTGTATATTCTAAAACTCGAGGGGCTATTTTGTAATTTTACATGGTCTGGGGACTAAAATATAATTTTACAATAGTTCAGAAACCAAATCGTAATTTTACAGACTTCAATTTTTGAGCCGTAAGTAGTAGATCTTCAATCGAAATAGGATTTTTGACGCTGATAGCGTTTGAGTCTGCATTTTTATTTCATGCATATTTTGTATTGTCACAGTCACCGTGTGTTGATCTATTGTGAATATTTTGTTTCAGTTCAGTTCGATTTGAGAGCTGACCAAAGGTGACCGGTCATCGACTGACGGTCAGTGTTACAGAGTTTGGAAGCTCGGCATCCAGGTGTGTGGATGGCAGTTTCAGATACATAAGATGTTTCTCTTCTACTTATATGTTTTTGTTGTGCTATCACCATAGCATGTAAATTGGACTAATCTAATGATGGGTTAATTTAATAAATTGGATTATGTGAATGAATATTCACCACTTTGTTTTTGGAAAATTACGTATATATATGTATATGTTTTTTATGCTGAGTGCATGCTATGTTTTTGGATATTATGATTTTTGAATGGATATTCAAACTATGTGTTTGATAAACTAATATATATTTGTGTATATATCATCTTCCTCTGTTTTGATTCTAATATGAACATTTTGTTTTATAAACCCTACTTGAGATTTTGACACATTTGTCTGTAACTGGTGTTGGATCATAGGTGATCAACATTGACTTCCTTTTGTGTTTTGATGATGTGCAAAATAGTTAACCTAAAGAGAAACAAGTTGGAGAGCTCGGTCGGAGTTGCGAAACAAGCCACTGCAAGTGCTTCACGTACGTCAGAAGTATGTCACGTACGTGAGATAGGGTCTGAAGAAAAGCAGAAGCTACTGGAACCCTCTGAAACATATGTCACGTACGCAAGGATAAGTTCACGTACGTGTGTCATAGTTGACGTACATAAGATATAGTTCACGTACGCAAAACTTCCTCAAAGATGATCAACGTACGTGAGATCAAAAAAACGTACGTAAGCTGGAGAATTTGCAGATGACGTATGTGAGAATGAAGTGAAGTATGTGAGAATGGCACAGACAACTGCAACGGGCATCAACAGTCTCCAACGGCTAGTTTCTCTACACCAACGGTCAAATGGCTTGGAAAAACTATAAATACATCAATGAAGGGCAAAAAACATGGATGATCATATGCTTTCAAGGCTAAAACATTTTTATCATTCCATCACCCCCAAAACACCAAATTCAAGCTAGAAAGAAGATCAAGAGCATTGTGTCAACACATGTACTCTAGCATAGAACTTCATTTCTTTGTAAATGTTTTGTAAATTCTTTGAGAGTGGGGGAGGTTGGTTGTGAACCTATGGAAAACAACATTGTAATGGCTTTAGAGGTTTGAGTCGTAATCAACCTTGTGTAAGCTTTAGAGGTTTGAGCTGTAATCAACCTTGTTGCCTTTAAATGTATGAGTCGTAATCAACCTTGTTGGCTTTGGAGGTATAAGCTGTAATCAACCTTGTTTGACATTGGAGGTATGAGTCGTAATCAACCTTGTTAGCTTTAGAGGTATGAGCCGCAATCAACCTTGGTGTAAGGCTTTGTTGGATTGAGCCGTAATCAATCTCCGATAGTGAAAAGCCTAAGTGAGACTTAGGTAGTGGACGTAGGCATGGTTGGCTGAACCACTATAAAAATCTTGGTGTTGTTTTTCTTTCCTCACTCCAACTCGCTTCCGCTCTCAAAACTCAACTAAGGCATCCCTGAGAAAATTCTCCAACAACTGGTATTTGACTAGATTTTCAAATATCTTTTTGAAATAAAGATTATGTTTCTAATATATATATATATATATATATATATTTGAATTATGGAATTGTTTTGGGAAATCTGTGACTTTGTTTTTGGACTGTGATAAATAAGTTATATATTATATATCTTATTGCTTTTGATAAAGTAGGTTGCACGACCGATTGTTATTGGATTTAAATTATACTATGTATATGTTTTGAAGATGGGACACCTTCGCTACGGGGTTCGTAGCCTTTGGTATACCAAGGATTGTTATACCTAGCTACCAGGGTTGTCGGTAGCATGTGTCCTGATCAGCCACATGATTTATTACCGGATTAGTAGCAAAGTCCACAATCATTATTGGTAGAATGACACAAATCCCACCACGATTGTTATTGTTACCGGTCCCTTATCCGTGATATTATATTTTTGAAAATAGTATTATTACTGTTACGATGACTATGTGGCAAAGTTTTGGATTCTGAAATTTCTAGCAAAGCTATAAAGGTTTTGAACTCTGAACTGGATTTTTGATAAAAGATTAAAAAGGTTTTTGATTTTCTGAAGTTTTTGGTATAACCTTAAAATGGTTTTATTTTGGGATCTCCGATAAGATAAAACGTTTCTAGAAATTTTTTGCTTTGTGTTTAAAAACACATTAACTTTGATAAGTTTGAAGAAAATCTTGAAAAGATTTTGGTTTAGTTTCTGAAGGTTTTCGTGCATGTTGTTCGCTTTGAATGCAAACGATTTCGAAATGGTTTTTCAATCGCTATTACGTATGTAGCGTGTATATATATGTATATATATGTTGATTTTATCTGCATGAGGTATTTTCGAATTGTTTTCAAAATAGTCCTTGTGAGGCGCGTATGAGGCGATCTGGAGTGTTGTCTCTCACTGGGTTTGACCCCCTTTCTTTGTTTTATCCCTGTGTTTCATCATCGTGCAAGTGATCTTTAAGGACTGTGATCTTTGACATTTGATGCTCAGTGAGGTATTCTGACATTGTGGTCAGTGCCATTTCGTTCGGGACCCGTTTGTATGATTTGTTAGAGGTTCCACACCGGGTTTCTGTGGGATTTGTTATTGTTTTTGTTACTGTTTCTGTCATTTCAAATATTGTTAATTTGAAATTATTTTCGCAATTTATATTACATATGTTTTGTTTTATCAAATGATGTTTAAACCTTTATTTGAATTTATTATTTAATTGGATATGAGTTTGGGGTAGAAGTTCTGTACATTGAGGCTTGTGCAAGATGGGCTGGGCTCCTATAGACGGTTCGCCTCGTACGCCGGTTATGTTTCCGGGAATGGGTCGTGACAGTTATGACTTTTTCCTCATTTACAACTCGTATATGTGTGTTACTGATTGTCAATGTGTGTAAAACGTCTTATCAAAGTTTGCACCTTTAGTTCATCTACGCGCCTTATTCATCCTTCAACATGCCTTGGCCACTCATGAAAGTTTCTCATAGATTCAGACCTCAACTACGTGCATTATAGAATTCTCTACGTGTGTCGATTAGCAAAATCAACTTCAGAAAGCCTCTGATGCATATCTTTGTGCCTTGTTTGTTCCTCTACATGCTCATATGCCAATTTTGCATGTATTAACGTGCTTTGATGATTATTAAGGTGTTTTATTCTTCGTCAATGTGCTTTGATTAATCAACAAGGTGCTTTATTGCCAAATATTCAGCAAGTGTACAACTTTGCACTTCTTTCATGGATGTTTTGCATTCATCATCATAAAAACCGAACTCAACAGGCTTTATTTCAGTCACACAATTGATGAGAACTTAAGTTTGCTTAACCTTGTTTGGTTTAATTCCATAAGTTGCTATAATTATGCATGTTTTGGTGATGTTATTCCATTCAACTTAGCCTATAAAAGGAATCGGTACAATAGGCCATTGGTTTTGATAATTGGTGCAAATCATCACCATTAAACCATCATATTTGGATGTGCCATTCTTGCTAAT
Organism: Flueggea neowawraea; assembly: GCA_948243855.1. NCBI lineage: Eukaryota > Viridiplantae > Streptophyta > Magnoliopsida > Malpighiales > Phyllanthaceae > Flueggea > Flueggea neowawraea. The sequence continues at coordinate 4,574 of CAODLS013810606.1, forward strand.
GAGACAGTCAACCGTTATGTGTGATTGTTAACCAACTGGTTGAATGCATCGGTGGAAAAAGTTCAATCTCGGCGATCATTGATGAAGATCCAAGTATGGCTAGAGCGAAGATATGCCTGACACAATACATAGATTGTGCTCATTCCATTTGTTACAAAATGCGGATCGACATATCAAAAAGCTAAGTTTGGCTGAAGATTTAAGTAGTTTGATGTTCAATCATATTGATCAAGGCAAATTTGAATTTCAGTTGAGCCGATTGATCAAGAAATACGATTTTTGCTATGACAAGTGCTTTTATGTTATCAATGTTGAGATCTTGTTTAGATGCTTTTTTAGAAAAGAATTAACTTGGTGCATAATGTATAAAAATAATTCAATTATTAAACCAATTCAATCACTTTAGAAACAAATGGAATATTTTCATAAAAATAAAAATAACAAGTTTAACAAAATATAATTACTATATCAAAATAAATGTAAAAATATTTGTAAGTAAATCCAGTTAACAAAATAATAATATACATCCATTAACTCACTAGCATCTCGATGTGGAGCTCTAATTCAAAAGGCAAGGGCTTGAACAAAAAGGCACTCACTAACTGAGACGGAGTGCCTCACTAAGCACGGATTATCGAATGGTTGTTATCAACAAAATAACTTGAAATGTTAAAACCACAAAAAGGAGTGAGAATACTCAGTAAAAGATAACACACTGAAGTGCCTACAGGTGCTCACATAAACCATTTTAAAAACATTTTCTAAAAATACGGCATGTACATATACTAATATAATATTACTATTTACACATACATATACATATATTAATTTGAAAACATTTTTCTCAAACGGTTCACATAGAAAGCAAATAGCATGCAATCAAACATTTTTCTCAAACAATTTGCATAGAAGGCCAACATCTCATCGTCACTGTCAATGGAAGACTCCCGAAGATGCTTCGACCTAATCGGGGTAGCCACATGAACATCAGAATCCAAAGAAGTAGATTTAGACTTCACCATCTAAAATGAGTTTAAAAAAGTTAAAATAACCATGAAAACATAAAGAAGAACAAGAGAAATGTAGAAAAGCCTAGAACAAGACAAACGAAACGAAAACAACAAGCGAAATGAAGAACACTCACCGTAACAAGCAAGGATAAAGAGCAAGAATGAAAACGGAACGAAGTCGTAAGAGGAACATAGAAAAGAGAGAAGAGAAGAATAAGAGAAACCAGAGCAATGAAAAACCAAGAGAATCAGAATCGACTACTAATCGATTTTGAAAACCCTAAAGAACAAAGACGTAACCTTTAGGGAAAAAAACAATTTTTGAAGGAAAAAGCTTTTCAAAATAAAAAAAAAAATCCTTTAACATTGGTAAATGGAAAAAAGGTTAAAATGGCTGAACAAACAAAAATTATCACGTCGCCAAAAATCAAAAAGACACTCAACATAAAGCTAAAACGACACCATTTTGTTTAAAAGGTGAAAAGAAAAAAAAAAACAAAACAGAACTTTGTGTATTCGAAAAGTGGCAGTGTGAACAACAAAAATTCAAATATGATGTAACATGGACTTAAATCCATTAAGCCCAACTAATAGAACAAACTCAGAAGCCCACAAAAGATGCGATATTTTAAAAATATCAATAAAAAATATATTTATTTTATCACACTTCTTCTATAAAAAGGAGTCTCCACTATAATTGAGAGGTATATTCTCTACATTCATATTACACATCTAAAACTCTGTCAAATTAAACACTAATTTGAGTGTCAGAGAATCCCTCGAGGATCAACCGACCTCATTTTAATTTTGTTCTTGCATAATTGAAGGTAATCTAAGGTGTTCATGATCCATAATTCATCTCGTTCATCCATCTTGCTCGTGTTGCAGATTTAATGCAACGACAAGATCCTAAACGACAAAAGATGCTGTTTCAGATATGTAATAAACAGAAGTTTTAGAACGCATAATTTCCACAATAGGGGACTAGACGTGAAAATAAGAAAGGTCTCAGTTTTAAACATTTTTATTACTGGGCTTCATAAATGGAAAACAAGAAACTTCAGGCTTGTGTATTGTTTAATTTCCTCCATATTAATTGCAATGGGCCAAAAAAAGGTTTAATTTAGTAATCAGCCCATTAAAACTAATTAGTTTATAATGGGAATTTCAACGTTTAAACACACTTATACTTTTGTAATTTAAAAACTTTGTATTTATAAACAAACAATGCCAAACTAATTACAATCCTATGCACGTATGACATATATAACAAATCTCTAAAATTTAGAAGGAAAGAAAGGAAACCCGTAATCAATTAAATATACACATTAAATAAACAAAATTAAAATGTAACGATTCCATAAAAATAAGAAACATGAAAAATCAAATAAACTAAACATATTTTGAGCGTTACTAACACTTTGGAATCACTCCTTAAATAAACATCCCAAACCAACTTAACAACCAATACAGATTACCACAAAGTTATGAAATAATATCTCGAAATAACAAAATAAAACCGATTCAAATATTCACCAAAATATCGCTAAGATATATCATTTAGACAGAAAAATCAATAAAAAATATACTGCCACCTGATATAAATAGGAGAATGAAAACAACAAACGACGGAATAAACAAAACACCGCATTTATTTCCCAAAAAAACTAAAGAAATTGTACAGACCATGGACGATATAGCTTATTTCTATTATTTGAATTTTGAAAATATTTAGAAAAAAAATGTTTGCTATTCAAAATTTTTAATTTTTCATCTATGTTTTTTAGTTTTTTAGACAATAAAAAAAAATTCTCAACTAAACAGCTCCTAAATAACTCAACATGTATCTAAAATTCAAAAATAAAACCAGATAATGGAAAATAAAATGTATATTTAACTTATAAAAAGGTGAAAATAAGACTGGGTACAACATGCGTTGCAATCCCTAGTGTAGGCTTATTGCTGCTTTAGGGACCAGCGGTTCTAGTTTTTGAATAGGGGAAATTGGGCGGTTCGGCTCTGGTTTGATTGGTTCGATCAGCGGTTTTAATTCCTACGGTTTGATCTGGTTCCTGACAGGTTTCGATTTGGTTCTCAGTTAGACCAGTTTTGATCGGTTCAACAGCCGGTTCGGTTCCCTCGTTTTTTTTCAGAAAAAAATTTTAATCAGCTATTTTATCTCGTCAATTTTTTTTCGGTTTGTAAATTTTGCTATTTTCAAAATTTTGATTTCCACTAAAATTTTTCATTACTTCAAAATAAATATACAAATACTAATTAAATGCAATGAAATAATAAAATAACTAAATTAAACTATAGTAAAAAAAAGAAGGAATTTGAAAAATGTAATTGCAAAAAATAATTTTGAGAAATATAGAAAAAGTAATTACAATAATAAAATATATAAATAATTAATAAGAGTAATTTAGAGAAAAATGAAACTTTGAGAAAGTGAGAGTGTAGAAGAGATTGAGATTGAAAGAGAAGAAATTATGTAAAATTGGTAAGAATTGGTGGGAGTATTTATAGAGTTGAAGAAAAAAGAAAAAAATAAAAAACAATTAAAAGAAATAGGGATATGACCGTTGGAAACGTCGGTTTCAACGATCAACGGTCAGATGGCAGTTCGAACTGCCGGTTCAAATTGTCGTTTTGAACCATCGGTTCATACGATTTCGAACCTATGGTTCGACGATTTTTAGAGGTTCGAACCGAAACTTAAACCGCAACCCTCTAGTTATGGTTGACCGATTTCAATTTCAGTCTGGTTTTAATTTTGACCGACTCAATTTCAGTCCGATTTATCGGTTCTGGTTTAATTTTTACACCTCTATCCTAGTGTTCAACGATTATGAAAAACAAAAAATGTCACGATTTTTTTTGTGACAATCAACTTCATCTACTGAAAAAGTAGTAAATTCTGCCAAAGTACAATAACATCAACCAGAATTGTGATATATTTTATTCAGTTAAGAAATTGTTATAATATTATTATCAGAAAGGCCTAGCCTTAACAAGGAAGGAATCACGCATAAACACTCCATGCATGCGAGTCCCACCAACGACATTAATGAGCTTGCACAAATTTAGTTAAAAAGGCCGTAGCCCTATACTGTTGCATATTGTTGTAGGACGCTGCAAATACGTTCGTATCTTCTCTTTTTTCGTCTTTAACTTTTATCTACGACAACATTACACAGTGTATTTGAAGTCATGGGTCTGGATCCAACAGTTTTGCCGAAAGTTTTAATATGAGAATATGGAAGCAAATGTCCAGTGTTTTCTCCACCTGCATCTGACGCTTGCTTAAAATGCTCTTTCACCAATGGCCTATATTTTGGAGATGGGTGCTTTAATTCAAGGTCTGTAACTCCAGTCTGGACACATGGAATGACAATTAAGCTAAGAGTGGTCCATCCTCAATTTTTCTTTTTACAGAGAAATTCATGAATGAAATGAATTCTAGTGTGAGAATACGTTTTTTAGGAAGATAGAAAGGAATGACAATTTTTAGTTATTATGTACATAATTATGATCGACAATTTAATTTTGAGTGAGATTGTTTGAAGCAAATTAAGCATAATGCACTATTTAAAAAATATATCAGTTCAAAATGCATGTTTGTTGAAGTGACATATTGGGTTTGCTGTTTGCATATTCACATAAGACAAAAAAAATTAGGTAGCTTTCTAAAAATGCCTGTTTTAGACAATCATATTATTTTTACTCATTCTATGCTAACTTAATAAACACTAATTATTTTATACAATAATTAAGAAATTATAATTTTAGTAGTTATATTCATTTAATTTTATATTTTTTTACTTATACCCTTACAACTTTCTATGAAATTGTAGTATTAATAGTTACATTCATTTAATTAATATTCATCTAAGTCATCAATTAAATTAGTTAATGGTAATATTATAACTTTACCAATACTTAATGGAATAAAATAAGTGTGTCTATATTTTAAGACTACTACAAAACAAAAAGTGTTTATAATATTAGGATGGAGAATTTAAAAAAAAATCAATTAGAAAGAGCACATTGTAAGTAATTCACAATCTACAGTAGTAATAAATTGACAATTTAGGACATGCCAAAATCAATTCTTGCGATGGCAATTTTAATAGAAAAGAAACAAATAAGTGGTTTAAGGGAAATTTGAGTTACCTATTTTCATTTAAAATTTTAAAAAAATCTTCACAAGGGTAAAATTGATAATTTCACAATAATTCAATCTATTCTAATCTACCAAATTTATTAATATACTTTTATAATCTACCAACTCAATTTATCTCAAATAAACACACCAAGTAAATAATGATGATATGGTTACAACAAGTTTAGCATGAACACCTACAGAGAAATTCATCCACGAAGAGTTTTTATCTAAGATAATGTAACGTGGCGAGATACTGATAAACTTATGTGGTGTTAAAATTTAAAAACGTTTAAATCCGTATAATATTTACCGTATTATAATGTATATATATATATATATATATATATATATATATCTTAGGCTCATATATATATATCTTAGGCTCCTAATTCCAGAATGATTCCTTTATGGTAGTTAGGGTATGTTCGTTGATCCAAGTAAATTGGGAGTAAAGATTTATATACATTTATGGTTTTTGTCCATATTTGTCACATGGCATTAGGGGTGGAAATGAGTCGAGTTGCTCCCGAACAGCTCCGAGTTCAGCTCGATAAAAGTTCGTTCACATATCTGCTCAATAATAAATAAGTTGAGTTTGAACAAAATTTTAAGCTCGTTTTAATAAACGAGCAGAGTTTGAACACCCAAAAACTCGGCTCGAAAGCTTGCGATATATATATATATAAACTAAATTATAAAAAAATATGTTTATATTTGAAATAGTATTTAATATTTGGATCACATCAATAAAAGTTCAAACTTACACTAATTGACCGTGTCTATAAAAGTACAGACATGCTTGCATAAGATGATCTAATATTAAATTGAACTTGTGAAACAAATTGAAATTTCTAATAATTCTTGGTTCAATTACATGCTCAACATAATTTTATTAAATTAACCTAAATTTGATTATATTCTTTTTAGAGTTGTTTCTAAAGCTGAACTAGCAAATTTTGTCTACGAATTTATTTGAGTCTTTATTGAGTCAAGCTTGAAAAACTCGCGAACAAGCTCGTGAGCTCGCGCGCCTTGTGACTAGCTGAGGTAGAACAAGATTTTGAGTTCGAGAGAGAGCTCGAGCTCGAAAGATTTTAAATGAGTCGATCTTGAACACTCCAAAACTCGGTTCAGCTCAAATCTAGCCCTATATGACATGCTATACGTGGGGAACATCAATATTAGTGTGCAAGAAATATTGTTTTGTCCTCAATGCCACCGTCTACGGCCTGTGGCTCGGAAGTGCAGGGTTGCCGCAGGACACTGAGTGAAAGGCTTCTCCGCAGTAGGTCGCTATAGCAGAATGTGGTGTTGACATGTGGTAGGGGTCTTGTAATGCTAGGTGGTCATTAGGGACCCGGTCGATTGGCGTGGTTCTAAGTCGTGAACGTAGTCAATCGAATCAGGGGTCATGTCCAAATAGCTTTTACCGAGTCTATCATGGTTATCCTGCTAGGTCGACGATGGGTGCTGTCGTGTGGCCGAGAAAGGGGATAGTTAGTCATGGGTCGTCCCTCACCAGTGCATGCCGACAGTGGCCCTTTTGGTGATGGCCCGAGATTGAGATGCGATGAACCCATGTCTCACATCTTTATTGGTCTTCGTATCTTTATGTCTTTTTTCTCTTGCAAACTGCGCCTAACTTCTCATTCTTTTAGTCGTGGAAGAAGCATGGAATTGCTTTTAGGTCAACATGGTAATTGTGCAACTAAAATCAGAATAATCTTAATCAAGGAGTTCTCAATTCACTTTGAGAGAATTTTGAGTTGCACAACTTGCTTTTCTGAATTCTGCCCTTGAAGTTATTCTCCAATATCTCTTTATCAAACTTTTGCTTTACCTTATCGATAAAAAAAATGCTTTTCTAATACCGTTTGTCACGACCTAAAGTCGGGTCATTATCAGGGTACGAGGCGAACTGTTTATGGGAGTCCGACTCATCTCTCACAAGTCTCAGAGTGCAGAACTAATATTCGAATACAGTTTATTAGACAAATTAAAACGTTTAACAAAAATAAGTTTTAAAAATAATATTCTGAAATATTAACAATAATAAAATCATTAAATAAGTAAATATAATTTAAAACAATTTAACCATTTCAAATTCAAATACAGGTCATAACTCATTACTTGGTATATGGAGCATTTAACGGAACTGAGAGTCGAGCCCGAACAACAGAGCACTTGCTGCTGACAAACGCCTCACTGAGAGCGGAAGATCAACAACTGCTACAAAGTACCTGAAAAATGGAGTATAGAGAGGACAAAGAAAAAGAAATGAAAGGGGGTCAAATCTAATGAGGGACAACACTCCAGACCGCCTCATACGTGTCTCACATAGACTGTTTTGAAAACATTTTCAAAATACATCGCATGCAGATATAAGTGTACGTACGTATACACACTATATACTGAGTAATAATATTTTCGAAAAATCATTTTGAAATCTTTCGCAACCAAGGCAACTAACAGTCAAATGAAAGTATTAGCTAAAATATTTTCCAAATAAAATATTTAGTTTTTCAAGTATGAAATAGCCATAAAAATATTTTCTTTCAAAGTATTTGTCAAAACTCGTCTTTATTTTTCCAAAGCTTTTTAAAGAGAAATTCTACAAACATTTTCCAAAAGAAATTTCCAAAAAAATTTCTGACAGAATTTACAAAGTATTTTCAAACAAAAATTCCAAAATTTATTTTCAGACAAAATATTTTCAAACAGAGATTTCCAGATATTTTCAGATGAAAACTCCAAAAGTATTTTCTAACGGAAAACATTCTCTGACAGAAATATTTTAACTCAACAGGACTTGATCTGATAACTGATAGATGACAAAGTGGGTTATGCCACTAGTCTGAATATAGCATGTATCTGGTCGGATACAAGTTCACCCATTTACCCCAGTAACTAGGGCATTGACTAATCATTGATATACCAAAAGCTATGACCCCCGTAGTTAGGTGTCCCATATTATTATGTTTTGCCAGAAACATATCGAAATGTAAAATCCTTTTCAGATTTTCAGACAAAATATTTATTCCAAAAATATTTCAAAGCAACAAAATACATTTATTCTTTTCAGATCGGAACACTCATTTCAGAACAAAATATATGTTTTAGAAAATTTTTTTAAATCCAGAAAGAATATTTTCTACAAAACATTTCTGAAATCCATACAAAAGGTTTGTTTTCAAAATTCGTAATAAATATTAAACCAAAATATTTATTTTCAAATACCTTTAAAATTCCCAGAGGGAAAATCCATTTTTCACAACAGAAGTTTCACACAGACAGATTTTAGGATTCATATCCTTTAATTATACCATATTACATGCAAAGGGACAGACATATCAAAAATGATATAATTTTAGAAGACACAACCTATGTATCTGAAGCTGTCATCCACTCACCTAGATACCGAGCTAATAATCCATTCGCGGTCCACTGGTGAAAGGTTGATCATCTGGGGAATTAAACATAACTCAGGTGATGTTAAGGAATGATGAGTGACCAAGGAGAGAGAGATTCAGAAGAGATTGAGAGAGTTTTGAGTGAAAATGGAAAGAAAATGACGAAGAGGGTTGATTTTGGGGGTTTTATGGACAAACTTATCAAAACGCACCGTTTCAGCAAAATAACAAAGCAACGTACATCATTCTCATGCTCAACGTACGTTACTGTCGTCCATAATGTGCGTAATACATCATCAATGTACGTTGTGATGCATCCAGTAGCCACAAATTCGAAACAAACACATCACAACGTACATCGTTCTTGCCAAAGTACGTTGATCATCTTCTACTCTAGATTGAGGTCTAGTCAAATTCTAATATCAATCACCGAAAGAATCAAGTCAAAATCCATGACTCTAACAGATCATCCATAGAGAAATCAGTTATCACTCATTATCATCCCAGAATACTCGCACCAGAATATGCAAACAAACAAAGAGGATGCAAGCCATGTAGCCTCAGATAAAAATGATACAGAATCATGCAGAGACTGAGACAAATGATATAGACTTATATCCTAACAGAACTAGACAAGCATGAATCCTTATGCACGTCTCAACAAAGCGAAGCCCCTTAAAAACTTTCACTGACGCTCAAATGATAAAAAAGTGCAAGTGTCAAAGGTTCATATTTCCAAAGACAATATTATATGTCCAAGAGCATAAATGTGCACACTGATCAAAGATGAGACTCCAGAAGTTCCAACAAATAGACAAACACATGAAGCAAAAAGAAAGAGAGTCATATGACTCATAACAATGTCATTAAGGTTAAAATATGCAATTGCAATTCAACTCTTTGGCAACCACAGAGAGCAAAGGAATGCAGCAGATTCAAATGTTGCAGACTAAGATAGCCTAAGGTACCAAAAGAAATTACTCTTAGGATATCCAACCCTATGTCTTATTCATAACTCCTCCATAGTTCTCATACCGATATAATTCATCTCCTAATCCTTACCATAACCATTCAAGCTCATACCACCTTTGGTATCAGAGTACACAATCGCTTCAGACTTACAGAACCATGCTTTTACTATACCAGACACTGAGCAGTCACAAAATGAATGGAACTAGGTGTTTCAAGGGTTCATTGTCATACCCCTAGTTCTCCAAACATTCATACTTCAAACTCCTACACCAAATCATTATATACACCATGGGTTCAAACCCCAAATCTTAACAGATCCGACTCTAATGTACCTTAAAGCAATATTGCTCTGTCATTACCTTTATCACACAATTCTCCCTACGGAGCCTTCAAACTTAGATGGCCATTGAGTCTTACTTCAATAACAACTCAATCCCAAAGATACCACCTTTGCCAAACCTTTGTCAAAGAACTGATTGCAATCGTCAAATTCTGAAATACCAAGTCAAAACCAAATTCATATCGAGGGAAATATCATATTCTTCCACATCTAACACCTTAAATCAATTGCCACTCATGCTCATTCAAACAATCATGCTGTTGAGTTTAGTTTTGATGATGATGAGAACAAATCATCCATGAAAGATGAAGACCAGAAAATGGTTGTGCTGAAAATGGCTACTATGGACACAGTATTGGATACTATGCACATAGTACGCTGGTGGAATCATA
>CAODLS013810918.1:0-13934 GCA_948243855.1 Flueggea neowawraea
GTGGGAGAGGCGGAAGGGAGTAAAGTGGGGTCGGAGAGGGGTTAGGTTGGACCAGTGGGAGTGGATGATGTGGCTGTGAGTGACATTGATGAAGTCGAGGTCTTGGCCGACTGGTTCTGGGATTGTTCTGTGAGGAACTGGAATTGGGTTTCGCTTTATTGGTGGGTTTGTGGCGGCAGTTGAAAATTGATGGTGAAGAAGGTTTCTTCTCATGCTGGTTAAGACTTTGTGGCATCTCTCCTCTCCGACATTGAAGTAAACAGAGGAGAAGCAAGTTACAGGTTCTGCAGACCTATTTCGATGCGGATGACACATCGTCTCTACCTTTCTTTTCCGGACGACCTGTATTTTGTATGACGTGGGTCAATTACGCTTGGGGTGAGCATTCGGTCGGTTCGGTTCAAACCCGAACTGAACCAAACCTGGCCGGAATAACCGAACAGAGTATAAAACGGAACCGACCAGCCTAATATCCGAACCGATAAAAAATCGGTTTGTTATTCGGCTTTTACGGTTTATACAGTTTTTTTAAACCAAAATGGATTTGATGTTTTTCCAACTTCTATAATCATTTTTCAAATAAATTTGCACAAAATTAACTTTCCATATACTCGACAAATACATCACACTATCAATATTCCATAATCAATTCATTAACACGAAATATCATACTATCAATAATCCATAAATAACCCATAAACTCAATTAACAATCTCAATTAACAATCTTAAATATTCCGTAAAATAGTCCATAAAGAAAATATTCCTCAAAATAATCCATAACACAAACTTGTTGGGGTTGAGGGTCTTAGTCGGCTAGGAATTAAGATTCGAATTGGGGTTGGATTCAAAAAAATATAAGTAGATAATATTCGGTCAATTCGGTTTTTTGGTTAAAAAACTGAAGAAACTGATTTAGATAAAAACAAAAAATCAACGGATCGAATTTTATGAGAAAACAAAACCGATCGAACCAAAAATAATTCGATGGGCTCGTTGGTTCGGTTTTGCTCACCCCTAATTATGCTATCGTTGTTGTGGTTTGTTGATATCTTTGATTTAATCACCGTCTTTTCAAGAAGTTCTGATTCAATCCCTCACTCGACAACAACCTTGGTTACTCTTAACAGAATTGACAAAAAGCCTATTTTGCCCTCACAAGAGACTATCACACTCCCTCACCTTCGAAAGAACAAAGTACACAAAATTAATAACAAACAGAAAAATTAGAACGTTGAGTCAAAATTATTTAATTTTGATTCCAACATCCTAAAATATATCAACTCAACTTAAACCTCCTTTCTTTCTCACGATAAATAAGATTGAGGTGTTGAGTTTTAGAGATTCATTTTTTCCTAATTTCCTCTCACAGAATCGTAACATCCCAACTTCCTTTCATTTTGGGTTTGAAACAATTTTGAATCTCATATCTTTTAGGTTTTGGGTTTTACTACAAATTGTTATAGTGGGTTTAATTCTCCAATATTGTTGCTACTATCTTCTTCATTTAGGCTTTGCAGCAGATTTCCAGTCTCTAGTGTCCAAGTTTTGTTTCTTTTTTTTGATTTGATAGTCCTTTCAAGTTTCAGATCTAATAAGGGACAGACTAGAGGGCGGGATCAAACGAGGTCCCGGCCCCTGGGAGCCCCGATAACAACAAAGACTCCATATATATGATATGAAATCTTTCCATAAGCTACAAAGCCCCCTCCCAACCCCACACAAAAACTTTCAAGCTTAGGGAGAGGGACTGGGAGGGTTGAAGACAACCCTTTCTCGAATAATTATTTCTGTAAAACCTCAGGGCCTAAAACGCCATCCTTCTAAGCTCTAGGTGATTTTATTTTTTTACTCGAGGGTCTAAAATGAAAACGTTAGATATTCATTCGAAATAGGTTTCTCTGAGTCTATATCAGCATTTGCATTGCATGTAATTTTGGTACCGTTACAGTACCAACATCATATATTTGATTCTGCTTTAATAATTGTTTCAGCTTCGTGTTCGACTCAGCGATGTTAGCTAGCCACTAGTGGTACGTGACCGAGTCATTCAGCTTGGTTATCCAGGTGAGTTGAATGACATCTTCAGACACATAAGTTATGTCTTCTAAACCTATATTGTTTTTGTTATGTTTGGATTTTTGCATGTAATATAGAATAACTAAAGGATCAGAAATCCTAAAATCTGACTTACATGAGAATATGCTCTGAAAAGTATTATGTTTCTGTAATAAATAATAGTTTACTATGTATATCTGTTGACTTGAAATAATTTGATAAGGTAAAATTCCAAATTTTGTATATGGAATACTATATACGTGTTATATAATATACTTTGAATATTTTCTAAAATCTGTTTATATGTTGTTTGTTATTTATTAGGCAAGTAAATATTGGGACATTAATAATTTGTCCTTTGATTCTGTAATCGGAGTATTACATGTTTTGCCGATGGTGCATCCATTATCTTCCGTCTAATTCTGTGTTTTAATATCAGTAATATTTATTATTAATTATTCCGATTCGAGACACCTTTGTTACGAGGGTAAACTTAATCTTTAGTATACTGATGTGAATGCTCAATTATCAGGGTAGGTGATAACAATGTGTTTAGCTCAACGCTAGAAACTATTTATAGTGGCAGAGTCCACGTATGAGCTATTTCTAGTGGCGGAGTCCACGTATGATACTGATTCTAATTTGGCCCCTATCAAACTATTTAGTATGATAATTTGTGTCTGAATATAATCAATTTGGTAAGTCTTTATTATTGCTCATTTTTTTCATAGTATATAGTTTTGTAGTGTGACAGGGTATATCTCGCTGGAGCGCGTAGACTGCAATGCTCACGAATATACTTAGACCAATTTCTGTCTGTTACAACTTTGAAGCCCTTAGGGTGGACGAAGTACTATTTTGAGCTTCTAAAGCTGTCAGCTGTTAGTCCTTTTGAGCCGGGTACCATTTAGGCTCTTAAGGCTGCTACTTTATTTTGATCTAATCTAGTCAGCGCAGTTTTTAGTATAATACGAGAATATGATCGGTAGTTATTAGATTTGTTAGTTCTGTAATTGGCTAATAAGATAAGAATATATAGAAATCTATCAAGTATGCATAAAATGAATACGTATGTATGCATGTGTTAAGCCTGATATGTTGTTTGATACAATCGTAGTCTGCATGATATGCATGGTTTTGCGTGTTAGTATTTTATAGGAAATGTCTGTTCTTTTTTAAGTTCAATAATTGAATGCTTGAAAGTATGATGTCTGCTGAGCGTGCAAACGTTTTCAAAACTATATATGTATATATGTATGTATATTACTAGTATAAGTATATATGCAAGTGGTATTTCGAAACATTTTCAAAACGATTTCTGTGAGGCCTAGAGCTGCTCTGGAGTGTCTTTCTCTCACTAGGGTTCTCACCCCCTTTCTTTTCTGTCTATTTTTTTGTTCTCATTTCAGGTGATTTTGATTGATTGCGATCTATCGGCATTCAACACTCGGTGAGGCATTCTGAAGTTGCAGTCAGTGCCATTTTGTTCGGGCCCAGTTATTTATTTTGTTAGTTGCTTTATACCGGTATACTTGTGTCTTGTGGGTGTTCGATTATGTATATTTATTTGATATGTAAGCATGATTTCTTATTTTATCAAATATTTTAATATTATGAAAACGTATGTTTCAAACAAGTTTGGATTTCTATCTATTAACTTGTAAACATGGTTTTAGTATTGTTTGCAATAAATTAGTTATGCTTTGTTCTTAAAGACTTGTGCGAGATGGTTCAGGCTTTCTTAGGCGGTTTGCCTCGTACGCCGGTTATGGTCCGAAAACGGGTCGTGGCAATGAACCTCAAGTTAGAGATGAACTTAGGAGAAGATTTTAGCTTAAAGGCCCTTTTATTAACCATTTTCATACGATTCCCTACAGAGCCAATTGGGAGGGGGGATATAGATGGTTGTAGGATAATTGTCCCATACTGGGGAATGGTTGGAATATGGTGTTTTCAAAGATGTTGCATTTTGCTTTCGGTGTTACCTTTTAGATTGGATAAAGGACCAAAGTATGGGGATGAGGTGTTCATGAAAAGGGCTTTCAAAATTGGAAAAATGCTTAAGAGAAATTTAAAGGACACATAGGAGGTTAAGGAAGTATCTATAAAGATGCCTTAAAGCTATAATTTGCTTTCAGATATTAAAAGCAAAGTGTTACATGAAAGATATCTTTAGAAAACAAATCATTGATGTTGTGTATCCCATTTGTTTTACAGTGAGTGCAGATGTTGTTCGATTGGTTCTTGGACAAGGATTGATTTTCTGTAGAAGTGACAAGTTGACACATTCGCTACATATGGGTAATTTTCTTGAAATTCTTGATTAGTTTAGTGTGAGTAATCCTGATTTGGGAAGATAGCTAAAGACAATTACCAAAAAATCATGTATATCTACAAATATATTTGAATTTCCTTTAATATGAAAAGGCATGTGTTTGTTACACATTATTGGTAATGACTCGTTTATATTAAATGAGATCCTAAAGAGTGACTTGTTTTTAATATTGGGTTCATTACTAGAGACACTTTGTTTGGCTGGGGGAGTAGAAGGGTAATTAATGGAAGGTGCCCCTAGGTACGTCACTAGATCTAAAGATAAATCAATTAAAAAAGATTGGTTATTTTGCAATAATTACAGTTGAAGTTTGAGAAAATAAGTCGAGAATGGGTGTTTATGAACAGAAACATGGATAGTAATGGTGTTCTCAAAGCCTTCATTAATGTGGAGTTCTAGAAGACAGGGTGGAAATGGTGAAATCAACTGGTGGTAGGAGGAATGAGGAGGGCTAGATATAATCAAATGGGTCTTGATTTTATTATGAGAGAGTCAATGGGAGAAAGGACACAATAAATTGAGAAGACGAAGATGGATATATGTTCTTCGTGATTATATAACAGAGCTACAAAATGCCATTTTTTTAGGTTTTTATTTAATTTTCTTTATTATATAACATAGCATTTTATTGAAAGAAGAAGAAAGACCGTTGTAAGTCACAATCTCATCTTCGATGGTGAGGGACAAGTTAGTAACAAAGTGCGGAGAAAAGGAGTAGACAAAGATAGTGATAAAGATGAGGAGGAGAGTAAAAGGCTACGCTTATAAATAGATGGCTTATCCTCTGTAAAAATATAATATTTTATTATTACAATAGTCCCAAATTTTAAACCTGACTCTATTCCCTTTTATAATCCAATTCTCTTTTTAATTTTAATAAATTTACAGTTACTTATAAAACTTAATCAATTACTATTCACTTCTTAATAATATTCACCTACTTTATCAATAAAATATTTATTATTTAATATTTTTTTTTCAATACATAAATTTCAAAAAATATTCACAAATAAAAATAAAATAATATATTTAATTCTCTAAATATGAAGAGTCCGTTAAACATACTCTTATTTGACAATCATTATATTTAACATCTTATTAAAAACATGTTTTTTCTCTAACTTTTCATTATATAATTATTATCGATCATTACAAAAACTACACAAATAAAATAAACACAATACAAAAGCCTAATACATGTGAACCCCCTATGAACTTGTATTGAACATATAATTTTCCCCTTCACGAATGCTTACCCAGCCCCCTAAACTTGTAAACACACAACACGTAACCCCTTAAACAGTTAACATGGCATTAACTGTATCTTTCAATCAGTTTTGTTTGATCTGGATCTCATGAACAATTCTCTAGGCCTAAAAAGAAAAGATGAGTATTACAAAAAAAAAAACGAAACAAAAGGATGAGCTTTAAAATAAATGAACTAATTCTAAATTAACCTCTCTTACATTATAAATAATCCATCATAAGTTATGACCCAAATAGTCAAACGTCATCTGCATAAGGCAACGACCACGGATACATTAAAAACTTGAAGGAGCCTAGACAAAATAAAACAGAAGGAAAACAACAGAGCATGAGCAGAGTGATACCCAACATCACGACATTGCCTGCAACACTCCAACGATCTCCCGTTACATGCTCGTTCTGTCAATATATGGAAAAAGAAAATCAGAAAACATTAAAAAAAAAATACAGAACCAAGACCACTGCCACGTCTAGAAAGAAAAGAAATTCATTTGCCGAGATGAGAATGATGCCCGTCACCAATAGAGTACCCATTTCGTGCTTACACATTCATGAAAATCGAATTGCTTTCTTGAAATTTTCTCAAGAAAATCAACAGGAATACACAACACAAAACGGATTACACCGACCCTTATTGCGACGTCAAACTCACCACAAATATGTCAATTACTAACCATAACCTACTATGATGGAAATTTATTCACTCCAAACACAAAGAGGAGGTTCCAACCTGGCTCAAACTGGGAAGTAAAGACTAAATTAACTCCACCCTAATTGTTTGTCAAAATCAACATAATATCGGTATTTGGATACCATTTGTAGAATTTTAAATATTGATATCCAGAACCGTAAGAAAGAAATTCAAACGAATCAAGAAACCAATGCGTAAAGAATCCATAAAATATTGTAAAACCAAGTCCACACCCCCACCAATTAGTAAACAAGAAGAAATATCGGCACAATCAACATCATCTTCCGGATACCTACCTATACAGGTAAACTTCTCTGGGTTGTCTTTCAGATATTTTCGAGTTGTAAAATTGAGGATGACGAAAAAGTGGAACAATCTGAAAGCAATAATCAAAAGCTGCAGAAATTAGAAAATTCAAGCACATGGTACAAACTTGGCACACGCCATAAATCTGCCCACTTAAATCAACCAGTTGCCAAATCAATCAAAAAAAAAAGCAATTATTATAAAGCTTCACCATAGAAACAGGGTACAAATTGGCTTACTTCAAGATTAGCAACCAGTTTCTAGTCTACTATTACTAACACTAACTTACTTAGCATTTCAAGTTCTCCGTTCATCCCTCTTTAAATTCTAACAGTTTACATTCACATCCCTCTTTCTCACATAAAATTATTAAAAAACGTGAACCCTTACACCTACTTTGTCATTCCTTGCCCAGTTGAAAAGGATAAATGCCACTACGTTCCAAAATCACCCCAATATTCCTCTCATTAAAAGGAACAAAAAGCATTTCCAAATTACTACAAACCTCAACATGATTTTTGGAAATTCTTCAAATAACTTTAGCTCTTCGCCACCAATAGCAAAAAGTTCTTCAAACTGCAATTGGTTACAAAAGCTAAAATTAAACCTTGATGTCTTACTCATGGATTTAAGACAACTGGAGAAAACATTCCCAACCTTCTCATCAGAAATATTATATGCTCGAACAAATGTTTCATTCAATTCATTTTCATCAACAACGAAAGATCTATATCTTCTGGTATCACAAACCGTGCATGAAGAAGGCTCCCCCATATACGCCCCTTAAAAAAAATCAACACAAAAAATAAGCATGAAGACACATTTTCCATAAAAAAAAAAAAGGAAAAACAGCAAACAAAAAACACACAATACGCATTTCCTTTCAGCTATGATTGTCATTACACAACATTAAAACTATGTCATCATATCACAGATCTGCAATGATATCTTTCGTGAGGTCAAATCAGCTTTGTGGCACCGATTAAACTTTACAACCCCTATAAAGATGGAAAATGCAAGGTTTCTTTTAAAAAAAAATGCATACATGGTCAATAGCCTGCTTAGTATTAGATAGGTTGCTAATTGCGGTCGTTTTTTAAAAACTTTATCA
Organism: Flueggea neowawraea; assembly: GCA_948243855.1. NCBI lineage: Eukaryota > Viridiplantae > Streptophyta > Magnoliopsida > Malpighiales > Phyllanthaceae > Flueggea > Flueggea neowawraea. The sequence continues at coordinate 7,767 of CAODLS013810918.1, forward strand.
GACTTGGGTTTAGTGTTTTGAACTTTTGATGGTAGAATAATGCACACTACCAACTTCTGTAAAGAAATCCCACTGTCAACAAACGGTTATGCATAAAGGAAAAACTACAAAAATTACAGCTAAGTTGACAACACAAAAGTGTATACCCTACTCTTCAATTGTAGTTGTCACCACTAGTCGTGCAGAATCAAGGCAAAGACACCAAAGCCAATCTCTCCAGGCATTCCTTACACGCTATATGCCGTTGCTACCATGGTTCATTGTATAATTAAATTAAATGTAAGACTGTAAAGCACACTTTTTTTTTCCGGAGAGACAGAATGAAAACATTCTGTTCTGCTTCAGTTTGGAAAATTCAGTCCTAGAAATTACCTGGGATCATAAGTCGTTTAACCTCATGAAAATAAAGATGCATCTCAATATCTGCTTCGGGTGATAGTTCCTTTGAATCCTTTACAACAAATAAATTGTAACAAATAGTTTAGAACACCAGGTACGACATTAAAGTAACATGACAAAAGACCAGATTCATGGAGAAAATCACATATGAATTTAGAAAGAACAAGATGGCATGAGGAAAGTAATTGTTCCTCAGAAATTACAGTAAAAATTCTGAACGAATATGAAAGTTATATTTCCACAAACCCCAAAAAGAACCAGTATTGTAAACTTATGAAGTTTGGACCATTTAGGTTACTTTTATGTGTGCTTAACTCGTTGCCCACAAGTGCAGGAGCTGTGAGGTGCAAAGCTTCACATTAAAAGTAACCTAAATGGACAGAGAATTAAGTCTTTCGCATATGCCCCATAAACAAGGTTCAATATACATCACAAGTTCGGTCCCCCTTACTATCTGATGTTTTCACTTGGACCTATTGTTTTGCTCCCACCAACCGTTGGCACTATTCAAAAGACACGTTATCTAAGCAAAACATATGAGTGACCCCTATTCTAAAGGACATGGAGATGCAATGAAAGAAACGCTAAGTGCAGTATTGAACAGAAATTTCACACGCTCATAACATGCTTGCAGGCACACACAAAACATAATTCACACAACCCAAATCCATCTCGGAGATCGGATCGGGCAAAGAGGTGGAGAAGTATATTACACTGTAAAGTCTATTCTCGAATTCCTTAGATTGCCTCTCGATGATTTCACGGTAAACAGTATTCTCCTCAAAATTGCAATGCATGGTCATCTCTCTTAGTCTTCTGGCTCTGTAACTGTTGGAAAACTATAAACAGAAGAATGAAAGAGACAAAAATTACAATTCAATAGGTCCAGAAAAACTCTAAACACTCACCAAACATTTCAAACAACAGATGTTGAAATATCTCAAGATTCTGAAGATGAGTCATGGCAAATAAAATAAAACCGATGATAAAAGTACATCAACAGGCAAGTCTAGCCAATAAAAAGACATGTTGGCTTGCTCAAGTATGTGCATGAACAAAGCTTTTAAACAAATGTTAGTAATTGTAGAAACTAGAAAGGTATTCAAACGACATACATCCTGTTTCAGAGAAACGAACCAACCTCAATTTGTGACCACCTGGAAAAAGTAAGAAGGAAGTTAACTTAGCAACCAAAAAGTTTCTATCTGATCTCAACTTCAACTGAGAAAAATACTCAACAAATATTACCACATATAAATAACAAAATGACCTTCCGTGCCTGCGAAAGTCATCATACAAAAGCACCTGTGGATTTCAATAGATTATTTTCATTATTAGGAAGGGGAGAAATAATAAATTCAAAATCGAAACCTGAGTTTTTAGGACAAGATTTCCACCATAAAATTGAGTATTGCCTCCGGCAGGTGGTCATTCAGGCCTTTCCCTTGAAGCTTTATATTCACGCCTTCCTCTTGAAGCTTTTTCTTCAGGTTTTGAGCCCTTTTTTCTTTAGATTTTCTTTTAGAGTATCTTTTTGGCATTCCTTCGGCATTTAGTGAAGGGAAGTCGCCCACGCATGATTCACCAGTTACGAGGTCGTTCTGTTTCACCCAAACAATTTGTTGATGAAGGGTTTTCCAGTCAATATCCACCCACGGGAGGTGAATGTCCCGGGGTTCCTCATCTCCTTTCTGTCAAGAGCATCAGAAACAAGAGCAAATGCTGATATAAGAAAAGGTAAAAAAACACTGTAAAAACAAGCATACATACAGAAGAATTGAACAGACCTCATCGAGTAATATCCTTCCAATATATGCAGAGTCATAGCCATCTGCTGGGCGAAGAGGGGAGGCATACGTTGGCAAGCTGCAAAACACATGAGGTTGTAACAATTAAACGAGTACTTAACTAAGGCAAAGAAAGAAATCAAAACAAGTTTCATGTGCCGCTCACTCAGATCCAAGTGGATCATTAAATCTCTCCTGATACCACTTACAAAGGGCATCATAGCCTTGGAAGCGAAAAAGGAGGCCGCTGTCCAGATGGGTAATACAGAATACACAATCCATAGCAAACAATATCTGTTGCAACCCTTTCTCTTCCAGAAACCTACCATTGCATCAAAATCCCCAACCAATAACCTTAGCGTCATATAATATAATAGCAGTTGTATATAATAGCAGTTGTATTTTTATGCTAAAGATGATTAACCAAGAACAATAATAATAATAATAATAATAGTAATTGAAAGAAGGAGAATAGAGAGAGACTCGAAGCAGTCGGGTGCAACGTCATGACGGACAGAAGACTCCCAGCCGGATTGTCTGAAAATACACGCCCCCGGCATCGTAAACAGCGACGAGGTTAGGGTGTTTCTAGAGAGAGAAGCTTCAATCCACGGGGAATCAATTAAGGCAGGCTGATGATACCCTTTCATATAGCAACGATTTCGGACAATTACACAATTATAGAAAAATGAGATGCCATTTTTTTAAATAATATGTCAAGTTTATAAATATTGGTAATGTCAATTTATATTTACTATATATTAAAATTATTAATAAATTGATAAATTTTTGCGTGAAATTAATTTTTATGAGAATTTATTTTTTTCCTTAATTCAAATTGTGTTGGGTTCATAACGGTTCACAATAATTCATAATAGAGTACATAATTTATATCTTTAAAATAGTTTGAATAATGTTTTAATTATTTTTTAGAAATTTTAAATAATTTTTTTCCAAAAAATATCTTTTTTCTGATGTCAATTTCGATGTTCACAATGGTGTACAAAAATAGTGTATATTATTATGAACTATTGTAAACCATTTTGAATGGTTCACAAATAGATTGTATAGTTCATATTTTTTAATTCTAAATAATTTTTTAATTTTCGATGTTTACAATGGTTAATAAAATAGTGTACATTATATAGTACATTATTGTGATCTATTTTAAACGGTTCACAAATACAATGCACAATTTTTTAATTCTAAATCATTTTTAAATTCTAAATATTTTTTTTATTTTCAACGTTCATAATGGTTCACAAAAATAGTATACATTGTTGTAAATCATTTTAAACGGTTCACAATATTTTTTTATATGATAAAATGAATTTTAAAAACAAGTGCAACAACATTTAAAAAATAAAAAAAATATAAATAAGGGTATTTTTGTAAAAATATCAAAGCAAGTGATATTTTGGTAAAAAGGAAGGAAGCAACTAGGGTTAGGAAACCATAGTCGCCACCCTGACACTCCCTCAACGTGACTCCTGCCAGCTCGACGAGATGGGAAACGTGACGGACGACAAAAACACCGCGAAGGACGATGAGAAACGAGACGGAGGACTCGTCGAATCGAGGGTGACAGAGATGAGCAGACGAGTCGGGAGAGGAAGACAGAGATCAAGGGGGAGTAGGAAGGTGACGGCGGCAAAGAAGCAGATCAAGGGAGCATAAGGCAAAAGGGGTGGCGGAAGAAGGTTGGAGAAGCAACAGAAGATGGTGGGAGCGGCGGAAGAGCTAGGGTTCGGGGTGGGTGGGGTGTGAGAGAGAGAGAGAAATTATAGAGAGAAAATTAAAGAGAGAGAAAAAAATTTAAAAATTAAAAAAAAAATTAAAATTTATATAAAAATCAATCTGACATTTTTAAAATCTAGTTTCAAAGTTGCGATGTTCTTTAAAAGTAAACATAAAAACTGTATGTAAGAGGATTTGTAAAAATAATGGCCCAAAAATTTACAACATGTGTTTAATTAGCACAATATTTCTATGTTGATGGGCTTAAATAAAACAGTCCTAATGCTTATTTGGGTCCCGTCATTGTCGGACCTAATATGACCAGTAGTCACAGCCCACAGGTGCGCTTTCACTCTTTTTTGGGCTACGTCAAAAAATGAAATTACGCCGTATAGTGCTTTATCATACTTTACAAGCCTTTTGTGGTCCAGCTATAGAATTAATTATGCCACATATAAAATTTAGATTTTAACAAAAATAACTTCAGCTTTATAATTGGGTGAATGCCATATTTTTAAGTTTTAGTTTTGCCACCAATCTTAAAAGTACCATATTGCCTCTAAATAAAAATCAATTTTTCACTCATTTTTTCAAAATTTTCTCTCTCCTCCCATCCTCTCCCACACTCTCGTTTCCCTCTCATAGTTTCTCTCTTCCTCCCTCCTCTAATCCGCTCTCTCGATCTCGATCTCTTCCTCATCTCCCTCTCCAGATCTAGTTTGTGGCCCTCTCTTTCTCTCATCGTTTTCGATCTTTGACACCTTTCTCCCTCTTCTCTTCCTCTTTATGTCTTCTCTCTCACCCAACCAAATTGTAGTCGTTCCTTTCTCATCAGAATGTTGTGAACGCGTTTGCAAGTGGCGAATTTGGATATGGCAGCGGAGGAGATGCAAAAGGCAAATGAGATGTAGCAGCTAATGGATCTGGTTGAACAAAGTGGCGGCTGGGGCTGAAACCCTAGTTGTTGCCTTGTTAGATTTTTTAGAGTTATGAAAACCTAGGCATGTTGTCGGTTCAGGAACCGCTGGTTCCGGTTCATGAACCAGCAGTTCTGGTTTCTAAAATGGGAGAACTGGAACAGAACCGTGGTTCCACGGTTTAATCCGGTTCAGGAATAAATTTGAAATAATTTAACCATTTCAATTTCATTTGAAGGACAAAGTATTTTATTTCTTCAATTTTCTCGCTCTTCATAAACGCATCGGCTACATTCATTGCTTATTCAAAATATTCATGCGAAGTTGGTTTACAAACATGATTAAAAGTATGAGTGACATCATTAAAATTTTGTAAAATCATCATAATTTTTTCGAAAATACTCCAAGTAGTTGGTAAAAGATTATTATTTGAAATATATTAAGCAGCAAAAGAACACAATAATTTTTGGAATCAATAGATTGAGTAAGTATTCTACTAACTAACCTATATTCTTCTAAAATGTTATGAATTATTCTACAAATGTTTGTTGCAGTATGAGACTCATCAAAACAACGATATACTAAAACTCTTTTTTACATTAAAAAATTTTCATTCACCCAATGACATGTAATGCCTATGTATGAGTGAGTTTGAGTATAATCACTCCAAATATCACTACAAATAGAAACATGTATATCATTTAATTGAAAATAATTTATTAAATCCTTTTTTTTATACAATTTGAACAAATTCTTTCTAATATTATGTCTAAAAACCGTTTTAAAAGCCGATTGACAAATTTTTTTAACCCATTTATTAAAACCAAGTTTTCTGCAAAACTAAATGATAAATAATCTATGGCAACCATTTCCGCTAAAGCAAGACTAAATTTATCATGATCATAACGAAATAAAGTAGATTGAGAAGAAGAAGAAGAAGAAGAAGAAGAAGAAGCAAACCCATTTAGTTGCGTTTGTCCTCTAGTCATTCCCATTTTTTTGGGATGCTTCGATATAAGATATCGTTGGAACATCCCATAGCCCCCTCCATGATTGAACTTATACACCTGCGAGCAATAATTACAAGCAATGTCAAATATATTATTACCTTTAGATGTTTTCTTAAAATGCACTTTGAAAATATCGGAATTAGGAACTCTTCCTCCCACTCCCCCTTCTTGGGTTGGAATCGGTTGAGTTTCACTTTCTTGTGTTCCAATATTTTCAAGATCAATATTTTCCAAATTTCTATTTTCACCAAAATTTTCCATTATTTTCAAAAAATAAATTGATTTTGAGAAATATGAAAAATAATAATTAAATGCAAT
>CAODLS013811476.1:0-14764 GCA_948243855.1 Flueggea neowawraea
AAAATACTATTTCAAATTTTTTTACCCAAATTTATTAAAATAATTATCCAAAAATAATTATTCTCAAAACTAATTATCCACCAATAATTACTCCAAATATAATTATCCAAAATAATTATAAAAATTATTCGGGGTATTACACATTGAGTGCCCTATTGTTCGGGCCGAATTTTATTATGTTTGTTGCTCTACACTGGGTAGTGGGTTATGGACTTACAATTGTTAAACAAATGTTTAACAGTTTTATTTAAATTATTTATTTATTATTTTGTTATTACGAATATATTTTAATTATATATTCGGGAATATTATTTTTGAAAAAATATCTCCCTGCTAAATTGTTTAATACGGTAAATAAGCCGATTAAAAATATGAATTTGGGTAGTTTATGTTCTCCGAGGCTTGTGCGAGATGGGCCGAGCTTCCACAAACGGTTCGCCTCGTACGCCGGTCACGGTTCCGGGAACGGGTCGTGACAGTAAACCACATATAAGTACTAAAAAATACAAAAAATTGTAAATAAATTACATATTTTTTCATTATTTGTCATTTCATATATATGTTACTTTTCGTACTAAAAATATCATTCGTTTACATAATTATGTTACTTTAGTAAAGGAAAGTAACAAAATTCGTAAACCACATATAAGTACTAAAAAAATACAAAAAATTATAAATAAATTACATATTTTTTCATTATTTGTTATTTTATATACATATTACTTTTTGTACTAAAAATGTCATTTTTGTTACAAACTTATGCTACTTTTATGAAGAAAAGTAATAAAATTTGTAAATAACAAAAAGTACTAAAAAAACAAAAATTGTAAATAAGTTACATATTTTTTTCATTTTTAGTCATTTTTTTATACGTGTCACTTTTTGTGCTAAAAATGTCACTAGTTTCCAATGCTATGTTATTTCATTTAATAAAAGTAACAAACTTTATAAATCACATAAAAGTGTTAAAAGAATACCAAAAATTGTAAATAAGTTACATATTTTTTCATTATTTGTCATTTTTTATATATGTCACATTTTGTTCTCAAACTATCATTTGTTGCCAATATTATGTTACTTAAGTGAATAAACCTAACATAATAATTTAAGTTACATAAAAGTACTACAAACACACAAAAACTATTAATGAAGTTACAAATTTTTTCATGGCAATGTCATTTTATCGACATGTCACTTTTTTAACACAATTGTCATTTGGTATCCTAGTTATGTCACTTCGTTTATAAAAACTAACATGAATATAAAATGACATTTACTAACTAAACAGTAACAAAATTGTACAAATAAGTTACAACTGGATTTTTTTTTTCACTTTATGAATATGTTACTTTTCGTTCAAAATATGTCATTTAGTTCTACTTCTATATTATTTATGTAAAAATAAATAACAACATTTTAAAGTTACATTTAAGTACTAAAAAAATACAAAAAGTTGTTAATAAGTTACATATTTTTTCATTATATGTCATTTTGTATACATGTCACTTTCATACATAATGTGTCATTCGTTCTCTCTGTTATATCACTTTGTGTGTAAGAACTAACATATATATAAAATGACATAAAATTAATGCAAAGTCACAAGTTGAAATAAATTACAAATACAAGCTCTTTCTATCACTTTATCAATATGTCACTATTCCTGCTTAAAATATCATTTGTTTTTACCATAGTATTACTTACATGAATAAAAATAACAAACTATATAAGTCACATATAAGTACGTAAAAAACACAAAAACTCATACATAAGTTACATATATTTTCATATTCAATCATTTTATATACATGTGACTTTTTGTACAATATTTGTAATTCATTCTCATTAATGTGTCACTTGTTGTATAATAAGTAACATTATAATAAATGACATAAATTTACCGAAAAGTCACAAAAACAATTCAATAAGTTACAAATGATAGTTTTTCTTGTCACTTTACGTATATGTCATTATTTGCCCAACAAATATCACTTATTTCTATCATTTTGTTACCTAAGTAAATATAAATAACAAAATATTTAACTGACATTTAAGTACTATAAAAATACAATAATTTGTAATTAAGTTACACATTAAACTTTTTTTTTGTCACTTTATGAATATGTCACTAATTGTCTGAAAAATGTCATTTAGTTCTATAATTTTGTTTATTCAGTATTAAAAAATTACAAAATTTTTAAGTCACATATAAGTACTAAAAAAATGAAAACTTGTTATTAAGTTATATATATTTTATTATTGGTCATATTATGTACATGTCACTTTTCATATATAATTTGTCATGGTTTATCATGATTATGTTTCTTTTTGTATAAAAATAAATAAAACTAGGAGATGACATAAAGTATCTACAAAGTCACATATAAGTTTTGATATGTTTGCTTGTTTGTTGTTTGCTTTGGTTGTAAGCAATTTCAAAATGAATTTCGAAACTAATATTTTGTATTAGCATGTATACATATGTATATACTTATATCTGTATGCGGTAGTTTTGAAATATTTTCAAAATAATTTTTGTGAGACCTGAAGCCGATCTGGAGTGTCGTTTCCTCACTAAGGATTCTTACCCATTTTCCTTTGTTTCTTGTCTACTTTCCATCATCTATTTCTCAGGTTCACATTTTGACATTCGACAACTATCCGACATCTTGCACCTAGTGAGACGTTCCACTTGATAGTGAGTGCCCTCTTGTTTCAGGCTCATTTTGTTTTTGTTAGAGCTCTACACCGAGTTACTGTTGGGTTATCGGGTCGTATTTTGTTTTGGAATTTATATTTGATTTTGTATTATTTTCTTACTCAACTAACATTATGATTTTATTTTGTATAACTTATATTATATATACTCATATGTTTTCAGTATCAAATGTTTTACACTAATTAAATGGTTAAATAATGGTTTTATTGAATAAGTTGGTATAAAGTTTGATCTCTGAGGTTTGTGCAAGATGAGTTGGGCTTTCATAGACGGTTCTCCTCGTACAACGGTCGTGACCCGACTTTGGGTCGTGACAGCCATCATGATCTAGACGGCTCAGATCATGTGGTAGTTTCACCTGTTGATAGTACCACGAAAAGAATCCAGTTATAGTTGGTGTATTTGGAATGAAATTCTTAATCAGACAATATTTGGGAATGAAGAATTATCATTCATAGATTGAGAGAAAATAAGAAAGAGGATACACAGATATATACAAGGTGTGAGCTCACACATGAAGTGTGTCTCAGATGCTGCCAAGGAATTACACTACCACTCCCGCTACTGGTAACACCCTTTACAATCATATAACCATATTATTGTGTATGATTATCGAGACATGCATAAGCATATGAACATATATTTAGATACATTATTTATTAAAAAATATTATTATTATTAGTAGTATTATATTTAGAGAGAAATTTTATTGAAATTAACACTAAAAGACAAGCATAATCATACATAAACAAAGTGAAGCATAGGTCCAGATAATGACAAAAGACTCTCTTAACTATATGTACACTAATGACATGATGCAGATGAGAGAGAGTGTGAGACCCAGTCAAATGACCTGTGCTCCATGTATACAAATTAATCAACTTCACATTTGATCAACTCCCAAAAACTATATAATGCTAAAAGCCTAAAAAAACAATAACACTTTATATGAGTCGCTGCTTAGTGAGAGAAATTATTATTGATAAATCCATAGCAATTAGCATATTCATCCAAATATATATCACAATCACACAATATGTAGCGATGCAAGTAAATGCAATTCCGATTTTATTCTGGAGCTTGGGTTGTACATGAAGAGCCTCAACCCGGGTCTGATGCAATACGATATCCAATGGAGACATAGGTCTCAAAATGATACGATGGATAGTTGACAAACGATGTACGATGGAGATATAAAGTCTCATAAACGATAATGATTGAGAACTCAAATATGTTTGCCAAGTCTGTCTTTTAAGTCGTCAATGCAAGTGTTAGTATTTGTCCAGTAATGATAAATCAAATCAAATAAACTATATACGGTAAACAAAAAAAAAATCCCATAATTCAAGCAATATTTTCAATTATCAAGTCACAACAATCTCACAAATGATTCCAGGTATTCACACTTGTCACTTTATAAACATATCCAATCATCTCAAATATTTTTACATACAATAATCAATTCCTTCCATAGTCATATAAGCACACATTATGATAAAACTTCACGTTTGGCATAATTCGATTCACATAACAAATAAGTAGAGATACCTCCAGTTTTCTACTCACATGTTCCTCTAGTATATGCTAAGCATTGATGACTTCCAATTCTTCAATCTATGAGTATTTGGGCCCTCTGAATCTGCATAGTATTAAAATTACATGTATTAACATTAAATATGTTTTTTGGTAAAATTATAATTCAGTCCCTCAGTTACCAATTCTTATTCAATTTAGTCCATATGCCTTAACAAGTGACAAAAACTTTGGATTTAATTAATTTCTGAGATAATCACATTCCCAACTTATAAGGGCTTGTTCTCTTTCTCTTGTTCTATTATAAGAAGTTTCAGGTCAGACTCTATTATTAAAAATATACCTAAACAGTCCATATAGTTGACTTCTTAGTTTAATCTCAACAGAACAGTCTGTGTTTCATTTAACTTATATAGAGTTACAGGTTCCCAATTAACTATATGAAATTTGTAACTGAAAGTAGACATCATAAGCTTTCTATACATATAAAGTAGAATTCCTAATTCAATTTGTATAATTTGTGGTGAATTTCTAAAATCAGTGATTGAGCTACTCTGATTCTACATCAGGGCAGACTGAGCATCGTCTAATATTCTGACAATATCTCATTCATTTTAGATCCAAATTGAATTCCGTAAATTTTATCAGAAACTAGGCATATGTATCTTTCTAACCACCTAAACCCAGTTTTCTTTTTCAGTTTACACAATATTGGATGAATTTTCAAAGTCAATTAAGGGGATGTAACAGGGTAGCCAGACCTTCACTCAGTTTTTTTATCACTACTCGTTTCAGCAGTAAATCAAGAACCGTTTGTTGATTCAAAAACTAGACTTATATATGTTTATCTTACAAAGTTTCAGAGTCTAATTCAATGTACAGAGATCGCAGTAACTCGTAAAATTTAAGTATGATTCGTGGTTCTTTGTTAGTATACTTGTAGTTAGGATTTAATCATATTTATCTTATTAATTAAATCTCCTAGACCATCAGTTAAGCTATTAAATCAGTCTATAATCTTCCATAAAATTTCTATAAAAAGATAATCCGGAAAGAGTAAACTAATTTGAACAACTAATTGAGCTATCAAATAAGGAGTTACTATCAATTACCTTTTTCTTTCTTTGGCGAGAAAGGCAAAGGCAATTGACAGCATATGTGGGGGAATCCTCAGACAGAATTGTAGGAATTAGAGAATTGTTTTGGACAAAAGAGAGTGTTCGAAGGTGCCGGTGTAAGAAGAACATGAATAATATAAGTAATCGGTGGTTTTATTCTTATCCACCCAATGATTTTTGCTGACCTTGTTTCCTAATACTTAATTATCTTAACTTATTTCATTGTTTGTGTTAACGTGGCACTTAATTTAAGTAATTGAGAGTTTGAAGATGCTAAATCATACCATGTGTGAGATTAAGACAGGTGTTTCTACAGTTTGGACATGACATGTACCATTTTTCATTTTAATCTCATTTCTTTGTTTCTCCTCTTTTTAATCCTTAACTTATTTTTGTTCATATGTTCAATCAAGTCTTTTCAATTTAATTTTTGATCCAATTTGATACTGGTATAACATAGTGTTTTAGATTTAACCATAATTTAAGTATTAGACTTTGAATCGACACCATTCGCTAGTATGCGATTATTTTCATACCTAGTTATCAATATTTTTCTTAATATTTTGGCCCTGATTTTTTCTCCAAATAAATCACTTTTAAATTTGTAACTTAATTACTAACTATAATTTCTGAACAAATATTAAATTATGAAGAATGTAGATGTGCAATGCATGTATGAATGTGTATGCCATCTATAGTTATTTAGGGTTGAGGTGTCATTGGTTGTGATGTTAATACAATTGTCATTATTCTGATAAAAAGAAAATATCCCCTTTAAGAAAAAAAAATCACAAGTTTGCGTGTTTGTATTATAATACTTAGTTCTATTTGTGTAACCCACCGACAACATTGTTTTTAAAGTTGAATAAGTCCGGTTTGCATGGTTGCAAATTTTTAATGGTTTATTTAATTACTGAAATTTTATTTGTCAAGTTTAAATAGTTAATATAACCAAGAGCATGCTTGATTTAAACATATTTTTAGCAAAGATTTGACCAGTTGATGCAAGTGGGAAGATCTTTTTCCTTTGATAGAACGGCTGATGGTATACGACATTTGCAATAAAAAATTTATGATCATAAAAAATTTATGATCAATCATACACAACAAGAAAACAGCGATTATGCATCAAAGAATTATCCATGAAATAATTTCGAGGCAAATTAGCAATAAATTCGTCGTTATTCATCGCAAAAAGTTGTGACGCCGGACTTCCATGGTCTGTTTGCGTAGGATTAGCAATGAAATTTTGTCGCTAAATTTAGCGTGAAAGGCTTGCATTGCCAAATCTGGTGAGAGAAATCGAGGCAAAAGTTGGCGATGAATTGTGTGAGGAGGTTTCATATGCGAAGACACATTTTTGCTAAATGTGATGCCAAAATCTGGTGATAATGATATACCTCGTGTTAGAGATAAATATCATCATGACAAATACAATATTTATCACATTCAATAATTATGACGATAGGCTTATATTGTTTCATCTTTTCTTAGAAGAATCTATAAATATAGATTTCTCTATATAATTGTTAATTGTTGAGTCAGGGAAAGAGAGAAGAGAAGTGGAGAAAGAAGAAGACGACGAAAAGAAAAGAAGAAAGACGGGTTCATACCTAAACTCATTTGTTTTTCCCATTCTTGTTTTGGCTTTGCATGTCAACAACAAAACTTTAAAACCGTGACAAATTTGTGGAACAGGCTAAACTTTGTGTTTAATTAATTAAATAAGCCCTATTTTATTCAGAAAACAATGATTTTAGCCTTAAATAAACCCTACATAGCTTCCTATAATAATCATCACGTATGTATTGAAAACCATGTACATTATCTTTGTTCTTCGAACATAATACTCCTCTTTCCACATAACACTCCCCCAAGAAACTATCAAGATGTCGGTAATGTATTGGTTAATAATTATGTTGTTGCCAACAAGGGTAGTAGCAGCAGCAGCAGAAGTAAAGCCAAATTGCGAATCAAAATGTGGGAATATCAGTATTCCCTATCCATTCAGAATTGGCGATGTCAACTGTGCCTTGTGCAGATTCTTCTGGCTAAACTGCAGTTCTAACGGCGACGAGTTACTTCTCGGAGAAAACACGTGGATTAGGAACATATCAGTGGGAAATGGCACACTCACTATGAGCACATATGTAGCTTTCAGCTGCTACGACGTTTTTGGACAGCCCACTAAAAGTTTCAGGCAGATTAGCTTCCTCGGATCACGTTTCACGTTCTCCGCCACCGAAAACAAGTTCATAGCCATCGGTTGCGATACTTTCACCACGGTGATTAACGGATCTCACGTATGGGACTAGTTGTCTCTCTTTGTGCAACGAGCCGGTGATCTTGAACGAGAATAGTTCGTGCTCGGGTTCGGGTTGCTGCGAGACTTCGATTGCAAGGAATCTTAAGTCTTTGTTTATTCGAGCTAATAGCCTCAATAATCACACGAATGTTTCGGGATTTAATCCTTGTGGGTTCTCATTTTTAGCGGATAAAAATTTCTTCAGAGCTTCGGATTGGGATTTGTCTAGTGTTGAAGTGAAGAAGAAGTCGGATGTTGTGATTTTTAAGTTTCATATTTGGTGATTTATGAGAGTTAGGAGTCTTATTTGATGATTTTGACTTTTTGGAGGACTAGTAGAATTCTTTGAGGACTAAGTTGAAAATTTTGGAAAGTTTGAGGACTTATCTGTAATTTTGTGTAGGTTCTAGATTTTTTGGTCGGGAGTGATAGATTCTCTTTCGAGCTAGATTTTTTTGTGATCTCGAGGGTCAGCATCTACATATGCACATCATGCATTCGGTACAGGCACAGTACCAACATCATTTTTCTGATATCCGTTATGTATGTATATGTTCCAGCTTCTTGTTCCTATCAGCACGACCAGCCACCTACCAGTGGTGTCTGACTGGATCCTTTGCTTCGGATTCCAGGTGAGTGAAATGACAGCTTTAGACACATAGGTTGTGTCTTCCTACTTATATTGTTTTTGATGTGTCGGGATATGACATGAATCTGACAAATAATTATTTGGCTAATTATTAATCGGACTTATATGGTTTGTAATAATCAATATTTTATTATGTAAATATATATATATTGAAATATATATGTTTTCTGAAAACATGAAATATGTTTTGCATGATTGTCTGTTATATTACTGTAAAACTATATTCTGATATGGAAGACTTAGTTACGGGGTACGTAATATATCAATGCTCTGTGAAAACCCTAGTTGTCGGGGTAAAGTGATAGTCGTGTATCCGGCCAGATACATGCTCTATTATGTCTAGTGGCTGAGTCCACAATACTATTCTATACACTTTGTTATAGTCTCATATTATGACTCTGTATATATATATATATATACTCTGATACTGTCTGAATGCATATTGTTTGCTCTGTATGCGAACGTTTTGGTAAAACGTTTTCTGAAAGCTATTACATACGTAGTGTGTATATATGATATATTGGTATATGCATGTGCAGTATCTTTTGAATGGTTTTCAAAATTGTCTGTGTGAGGCACGCATGAGGCAATTTGGAGTTCTATTTCCTCACTGAGTTCTGACCCCCATTTTTTTCTGTCTATCTTCTTTGTATGTCTGGCATATATTTTGACACTCAGCATCTGTTCAGCACCGCGTCACCAGTGAGACATTCTTTGCTATTCAGTGAGTGCCCTCATTTGGGCTCTACTTTTGTATTTTGTAGTTAAAGTTCCATAATGAGTTTCTGTGGGGATACTGCGCTACACTTTTGTATTTTGAATTTCGAATATATTATGACTGTTTCATATTTATTTCGATAGTATTATATTCATACTATTTTTCGTATATCGTATTTTATTAAATAAATATTTTGATAAACGATTATTTGAGTAGAATATCTGTATTTTCGAGACTTGTGCGAGATGAGATGAGCTTCCACAGACAGTTCACATTGTACGCCGGTCACCAGCCCGACTCAGGTCGTGACAAAATGCAGTCACGGTGAAGGATAAATTTCCAATTCCTACAATAGATGAGTTGGGGGTGCCACCATCTTTACAAAGCTAGACTTGCGTGCCGGTTACCACCAAATATGGATTCATGATGAAGATATCTATAAAACAGCCTTTAAGATATATGAAGGCCACTATGAATTTTTAGTGATTCCCATTGGTCTTTCTAATGCTCCATCCACCTTTCAAGCCACCATGAATTTATTATTTGCCCCTAATCTTCGAAAATTTGTGTTTGTCTTCTTCGATGACATACTGATTTATAGTGCCAATTTAACTGATCATTGTGAACACTTACGGTTGATGCTTAATTGTTTACACGAAAATAATTTTTATGTCAAGGCAACCAAATGTGTATTCTGCCAAGAATCTATTGAATATTTGGGCCATATTGTAACTTCACAAGGGGTGAGTGCTGACCCTAGGAAAATTGCAGTTATGCTTTCCTGGCCTAAACCGAAGAACCAGAAGGAGTTGAGGGGATTTTTGAGGCTAACAGGCTATTATCACAGGTTTGTGAAAGGTTACGACACTATTGCTTTGTACTTGACTGATTTATTGAAGAATGATGGATTTAGTTGGTCCAAGGAAGCTAATTCGGCTTTTGAAAAATTGAAGGATGCAATGACTAATGCGCTTGTACTCAAGTTACCATATTTTAATAAGACCTTTGTTGTAGAGATGGATGCATCCAATGTTGGAGTAGGGGTTGTGCTAATGCAAGATGGACATCATTTATCTATTTCAGCAAGAAGTTGGGTCCCAAAATGTAGTCTGCTTCCACTTATTTTAAGGAATTGCATGCCATTACTGAAGATGTAAGTAAATGGAGACAATATCTACTTGGAAGGGTTTTCATCATAAGAACAGACCATAAGAGCATAAAGGAGCGACTTCTTCAAGTAATTCAAACCCCTGAACAACATGTCTTTGTATGAAAATTATTGGGATATGATTGTACTATTGAATACAAGCAAGGAAGGGAGAATGTTGCTGCCGATGCCTTATCTCGATTGCCCGAAGGAGAAATTACAGAAATCAACCATAGTATGCAATAGTACCTTCATAGAGGAGTTGCGACGTGAAAATCAAGCATTTCCGGAGTTACATCAGTTACACAACCAACTGGATGCAGGCAAATTATCTTCTTTTTACACTAGAAGAGATGGGTTGTTGCTATAGAAAAATAGGTACTATCTTGGTTCTCATTCTTTATTAAAAGAAAAATTGTTGGAAGAGTATCATTCTTCGCCAATATCGGGCCATTCAGGAGTCGAACGAACTTTGGTGAGGCTGTCCTTTTTTATTGGGTTCATATGCGAAAAGATGTGGAAAAATGTCTCAGCTTATTTGGCGTGCCAGCAAACAAAATATTCTACCCAAGCACCAGCAGGTTTGCTATAACCTCTGCCTATTCCTTCATTGGTTTGGAGCGAATTAACCGTGGATTTTATTATTGGGCTTCCTCTGTCTCGGGGATATACAACAATTATGGTGGTAGTCGACCGATTAACTAAATCGGCACCTTTTGCGGCTTTGCCAACTCAGTTTAATGCAACACGAGCTGCCCAAGTATTTGTGGATATTGTTGTCAAAATCCATGGATTTCTCAGTATCATTATTTCTGACCGTGATCCCATATTTATGAGTAAATTTTGGCAGACTTTATTTGAGTTAAGTGGTACCAAGTTGAAGCACAACACTTCCTATCATCCGCAAACGGATGGTCAAACAGAGGTGGTAAATCGTGGAATTGAGTAGTATTTGCAGGCATTTACACATGAGCAGCCAGCCAAGTGGTATTTGTATCTCAGATGGGCTGAGTTTTTCTATAACTCCAGTTATAATAGTAGTATCCGAATGAGTCCTTTCCAAGCTCTTTTTGGATGCTCACCACCTACCATTCCTCATTACCAAAAAGGATCTACATCGCTGTAAGCTTTAGATGAGTTATTGATACAGCGTTAGGCTATGTTGAAGTTGTTAAAAGACAATTTGCTCCTAGCTCAACAACATATGGAGTTAGCAGCCAACAGGAAGCGAAGAGAGTTGCATTTACAGGTAGGAGATCGGGTCTTGGTTCGTTTGCAGACAGACTATTTTGGCTCAACGATCCTCTTATAAACTCTCAAAGAGGTATTACGGACCATTCACTATACTGGAAAAAGTTGGACCTGTTGCTTATAAGCTAGACTTGCCACCATGATCTTCAATTCACCCGGTGTTCCATGTCTCAGTGCTTAAGCCTTATCGTAGGGACGTACAAAAGATGCTTGTTTGACAACCAGGAGCATGTTAAAGTAGCATGTTTTCCTAATTACACCATTTAATATTTTTAATGTTGGCTAATTCCATTTTTTCCTTGCATTATTAATAACTAAAACCACTTGTAAACTATAAGGAGGTTTAAATTGGAATTTCACATAAATATATATAAAACAAAAATACTTACATCATTATTAAGTTTTACTGTTACAAATTACAAAACTTATTAAATACCACATGCTAAATACAAAAAAAATATTATTGAGCCAAACGAGTTCATAATGTTTTGATAGACTACATTGTAAAGTAATGGATAGAATGGAATTTTTTTTTAAAGTGAGTAGTAATTTATAAAAAAAATGTACTCAAAACAAACACCCAATTGTTAATTTTTTTTTCAAAATTAAACTTGTATCATTTAATGTACTAATTACTGAATCACCATTTAACCAATATAAACATATGTAATTAAGTTAAATCAAGTCGAACTTTAAAATGTTTAGACTTGGAAAAATCACATTTTTATTAGAAAATAAAATTATATTTTTGACAAATGCCATCAAAACTTCTAATATTGAAAAATGCTAGATAAAATAAACTAAATTTGACAAATACCATATTCATGAGAAATCGAGATATTTTCACGAGAAATTGATTTTTTTGTGAAAAAATGAATTTTAGCACCAAAAAAACTACTTTTTCAGAAGGTATTTGAAGATCTTCAGAAGATCTTAAAAAAGAATTTTCTTTTTTTGACAATAAATTTGATTTAATAAATTTTTATTGTAATTTTTTTAAATTAAACTAAATTATTTATATACATATATTCGATATACAAAATATTTATAAAATTTAATTTATTTAATATTTTTTATTTAGTATATAGATGTGATTTTAAAGAGTCTGTAAATGTCTATAATGGTTTACAAAATTCTTTAGAGGGTCTTCAAATAATCTTCAGAGGGTCTTTAAATGATTTTTAGAGGGTCTTAAGAGGTTTTTGGTAGGTCTTCAAAGCTCTTAAAAAACGTACACAAAAGAACCTTCAAAGGTCTACAAAATTCTTTAAAGATCTTTTAAAGGGTCTTTAGAAGTTTTCGATAGGTCTCCAAAAAGATCTTCAAAAGTGCACATCATCATTTTAGATTCTCACCATCACCAACACCAAATCAATCTTCACCACCATTAACAGAAAGCAAGTGGCTAGAGGTTGACAAACCCTAGCTGACACCATCGCACCATCTGCACAAATCTTTACATTTTCATACAACAAAAAAACATAACAATAACAAAAGTGCACCAAATAACACAAGTGCATCAACTAGAACAATCCCGCCGCCACCCACCCAACTTCAAACCCTAGCAATCAACAGTTACGGTGGATTTTTTTTCACCTTGATGGAAGCACAAATGAAGGCATATACACTGATTGCGACGAAATCAAAGATCGAAAATACTATTTACAGGTTCAGATTCACTTTGATCCTTGAATATTTCCTGGTGAATCAAATATACAATCATATTCAATTTAATCTCACAATAAATAAATAATTTATCAGTGAAATTACAGACCGAAGCTGTAATTATTTAATCTCACAATAAATAAAATCATATTTATTTATTCAATAAATAATATCCAATATTTCAGTGGCGTTTCTGGATAGATTCCAGACCTGGAGCTGGAGCTAGCGACGGTCCTGGAGCCATTGCGTTATA
The DNA here is from genome assembly GCA_948243855.1 of Flueggea neowawraea. Lineage (NCBI taxonomy): Eukaryota > Viridiplantae > Streptophyta > Magnoliopsida > Malpighiales > Phyllanthaceae > Flueggea > Flueggea neowawraea. The sequence continues at coordinate 13,359 of CAODLS013811476.1, forward strand.
GATCGACAGCGCCGCTGGAGACCTGGTGGGAGCTGGCGGAGCAGGTTTCTTCAACCGATGAGTCCTCCGTTTTTTACGACGACACGATTTCTCTTCACCCATTCCAGCGAACTTGCGCCGTTCGCAGCTTTCTTCAATCGACTCCAGCGAACTTGCGCCGTTCGCAGCTTTCTTCGATATTACGTTCCAGCAGAGTGGCCAAGCTGAGGAGGAGGAAGAGACGAGAGAACAAAGACGAAGGAGAGGAGAGGAGATCGGGTGAGAGAGAGGATGAAGATAAAGAGGAGCGGCTAGGGTTTTTTGTGAGATAGAGAGAAGACGAGAGGGAGGAGAGAGAGAAGGGAAGAGAGGAGGCAGAGTTACAGAGTGTGCAGGCTGAAGAGAGAGAAAATGCAGACACAAATGAGGGCAACAAATCGTGAGATTTTATAATATATACGAAAATAAACCTGACATTTCCGGGATTCACTTTAAAAACTGTCGCATTTGTAAAAAAAAATTAAATGAATTTTTATTTGTAAATATTAGAAAATTGTGAGCTTTTATTCAAATTTAAATTTTTAATTGGGACAGCTCACATAATTAACTCTTCAGACTTGGTTTGATAAGAAAATTTCAAGTTTGAGCTTTGTACCTTATCCCTGCCTTGACTCGTTTAAAATTTAGCTAATTCGAGTTAAAACTTATTTAGAGCTTGATTTGAGATAAGCTCTTACGAGCTTGATTAGATTTGCCATTGCCTCATCTAAAATTTGTCCAACGATAAGACAAGCTACACTTAAGCTCCGGTTTGGTAACCCAATTCAGCATTTAATTTAAAATATTAAACACTTGAGAGTTTTAAGTCTGTTTGATAACTATAATTGAAGAATGACTTATATTAACGAGATAAGTAAAAAGATGTTTATAATCTATAATTCTCTCTAACTGCATGTGTTGTTTTCTCAATATCCACGCTGTTTGTAGTTGCTATTCTGTTTCGTGGTTTCTGCTTTCCAGTTTGCGAACTACTCGTGTTGTACTTCTATTGCTCAAATGAGAAAAAGTTCGTAGTTCAAATTGTGTTGTCTTTCAATTTCTGTAAGAAAATCAAGGGCTTAATTACCATTTAATTAACAATATTAGAAGGTTTGCTGGACCAAACAAAATGGGAAATGCCATGCCATGTTAAGTTTTTTATATATATATATATAACTCAATCATGATGTCGAGAATGAAACAGTGGATTTTCACAAATTTGTCAAAGAATGACATGTGTGGAAAACTAGTTCCCATGACTCATGCAAACATTGACATATGTTTGCCAAATGATCAACAGGAGTGTGCATAGTGAAAATATGATGATGGACCACGACCACCATTGGTGAGGGCATTTAGCTTTGTGAGGCCGCATTTGAACTTTAAAT
>CAODLS013811630.1:0-11148 GCA_948243855.1 Flueggea neowawraea
TGTTTGGAAATTTATATATGCATGTTGCATAGGTAATTGGTTTCTGTTTATCAGACATTTTTGTTCCATCACCTGTGTAGTCTTTCCTTTCTCAAAACAATGCCCCTTGCTATCTGTGCAAGTCCATAATTTCTTTGCATATATTATTTTCCTATCATTTTGGTGCTTCATTTTTACATACTGTATCAGTTTTGTCTGAACAAGGAAAGTTTGTGTTGATGTAATTTTGATGATTTCTGTTATTGTGCTTTCAGAGAAAGAACGCTCACTGCAGTTGACGACATTGGTATCAGCTGAAAAGGTAAACTGTTACTAAAGAAATGTGTGCAGTGGTGCAAATTGATACGCCGTTTCATTTGGAGCTAAATTCTTATTCATTTTGACAGGAGAAGATTGAAAACATCCAGAGCCAATTGGAGAAGAGACTGAAGTCTTCAGACAAACAGGATGTTTCTGCTTCTTTAGCTAGTAATGGCTTACAAGGATCCCCAGGTGAGCTTCCTTTCTACTTTTTTCTTGAAGTACTCGTGTTTTCAAAGATCCCCAAGTTTCCAACTCTCTAAAACTATTCAAATCCACAAAATGTTTCTTACTAAAACTCACATGTCCAAATTCAATCAGGTTTTCCATATCCTTTTCCATATTATTTTTTAATTTGTCTATAACAAATGAAAATACCAATGCAGGAGTCAGTGGCATTCCAATTCCTTCAAATGATCCAAAAAATTTTGATCGGGCTTCTTGTACCAATCAAGAAAAGTGTACAATAGAATCAGTTTGTTTTGCCAACCCTAAGTTTTTCATATTCCACACAACCAAGGTTTGAGAATATTGTTCTTGTTGAAGAAGCGATTGCAGAAATTGTGGATAAACGTCAGCCATGGAGCATAGATGAGGAGAAAAAGCTTGTCAGTGCTTGGCTTACAATTTCAAATGATAGAACTGAAGGCACTGGCCAAATTGATAGGCCAGTTTGGAAACCGATAACTGAGTACTTAAATGCAAATCGACTAACTGCTCCACTGAGAAAACCAAGAAGTGTTAAGCAACATTGGTTTTGGATGTTTCCACTTGTGAATGAATTCAACCAGTTGTACAACAAACTATTGGAGGAATATCGCAGTGGTTGGAGTGATGACCAGTTGAAGCAAGGTGCTTGCGAGTTATATTATCAGAACCGTTAAAAGCATTTCTTGCATGAGCATGTTTGGGTTATGTTGAAAGACCATCTAAAAAGGAAAACAAACACTCCTCTTCCTAGTTCTTCAAAGAAGACAAAGATTAATGGAAGCAGTGACTACGCCTCTTCATCAAATGCAGATACAAGTCTGGAGGTAGATGATAATGAAGTTGAAGTTCACTCAATTACCCAAAAAGCTGACAAGACAAAGGTGGAGAGAATCGTTACAAAACAAATGTGTGCACTGGTGAAAATTTGTATGCCGTCTGATTTGGAGCTAAATTCTTATTCATTTTGACAGGAGAAGAGTGAAAACATCCAGAGCCAATTGGAGAAGAGACTGAAGTCTTCAGACAAACAAGATGTTTCTGCTTCTTTAACTAATAATGGCTTACAAGGATCCGCAGGTGAGCTTGCTTTCTACTTTTTTCTTGAAGTACTCGTGTTTTCAATTACGATAGCCTTGGAATTTTCATTGATTGTTAGAGCATCACTAAACCCCCACTAAGTGGTTGGTCAACAACCTTCCCCTAACCTTCCCTTACTACCATCCGTTGGGGAAACAGCTTTTCAACGGTCATTTGACCGTTGAACTATTTTTTTTTGTTCTATAAATATACAACTTTGCTCCTTTTTTGTTCAACTTTGCTTAAATTTTTCTCACTTTACTCAAATTTTTCTCTTTTTTTCACCTTTTTAAAACCTCGGTTTTATGATTTTTAAAATTCTCAAAACTAACAAAATCATTTTCATTTATCAAATACACAAAATTCTCAAAATCAATCATTTTCATTTATTCCACTAAATCTTCAATTTACCTAAAATTCTGAACATACACCTAATTTACCATATCCTTATTTTCTACCATTTATGCAATACACATATTTTTTCCAAATATGCAAATAAATCCTCATAATTTAGATATCGGTTCTCGGGTCGATAATTGCAAGTCAACGGAAGCAGGTTCTCTTTTTTATTCTCAAATCCCATCTTTTTCTACAGAACCAGGAAATGAGAATATTAATTTATCGCAAGAATCGAACGAAGAAGTTGGAGATAAACATCAACCGTGGAGCATGGAGGATGACAAAAGGCTTGCAAAAGCGTGACTTACAATTTCAAGTGATTCAATTGTGGGCAATGGTCAAAGCAATGGACAATTTTGGAAACGAGTCGTCGGTTATTACAATGAACATCGAAGATCTAGTGTGAAGAGAAAAGCTAACACTTGCAAGAATCATTGGTTTTTTATGATACCTATGACTAAGGGTTTCAACCAAGTCTACAATAAATTATTAGGTGAGTATCATATCGGTTAGAGTGATGATCAATTGAAGGAACGTGCTCAAGAGCTATATTATCAAAATCATAAAAAACATTTCAATTACGAGCATGTGTGGTTAATTTTAAAAAATGACCCTAAGTGAAAAACAAACGTTGCTCTATTTACATTATCAAAAAGAGCAAAAAACAATGAGAGTGGTGCTTACACAAGTTCATCAAATGCGGAAATAAAAGATGATGAAGTGCGTCCTATTGGACATAAGGCATCAAAGGCTATGTCAAAAAGAAAGGGAAAAGAAAAGGAAACTGTAAAACTGGAGCGGAAGAGCAGCGTGAAGTATGGAGTGATTTTAATAAAAGGCAAGATGAAAAAATTGCACTTGCACAAAGTATGAGAGATGCTTGGGATAAAAAGATTAATTATGAAATATTTACAAATGATAAATCTAACATTACTACGAAACAACTTGAGCAGCACTGTAATTGCGATGCAATGGAAGTTAAAGGGGGTATCAAGTAGTCATTTTATGTTCTTATTGGAACTAATGACAATGTAATATTTTTAGTGTTTTGTTATTAATGTTTAGACATTATTGTCATTTTCTATTAAAAATTTATTTTAATGCTTAATTATTAATTTTAAATTAAATTATAATTTAAATGTTTATTTAGTCAACCATTAAATTTTATTTTGCCAATTTTTTAAATATTCAATTAAATATTTATTATAATAAATATTATATATTATTATTCTTAAATGTTATTTTTAACTCAAATATTTTTTAAACTGGAATGAAACATTCATTTAACTTTCCAAATGATTAGAAGAGTACAATGCAGAAGGCAAGAAAAAAAAAATAAAGGGCCCCCCATACAAAGTAATTAGGCAAGGCAACCGCATTCCTAGCCAGATTATGAGCCACAACATTAGTAGTTCTATGAGCAAACTCTATGTTAACTTCATGAAGGGACGATACAAGCCCCTTACAATCAACGACAAATACACCTAAATAGAATTCATCAAGCAGCAAACCATTAATGGCCCCAATCGCAAGATGAGAATCTGAAAAAAATGATAATGCTCCCCACCCTCAGCTGTTTAATCCAACTCGAGGCTTCTCTAATATGCACAAAGTCTCAGCAATGATTGGTTCGACATAGTAAGGAAGACACTTTGTAAAAGCAGACACCACATCCCCTTTTGAGTTTCTAAATGCTCCGCACATACTTGTCAATTTCGATTCCTGAAAGCAAGCCACATCAGTGTTCACTTTGAGCCAAAATCCCTCCGGAGGCTGCCAGTAAGACCTCACAATTGTTTGATCACCACGAGCTAAAAGACACTTCCTACTTGGTCCACTACACAAATCCACCCACTTAGACATCTTCCACCTGCAAATTCTCACAACCAAATCAAGTCTCTAAAATTTTTTCTTCCAAACCACTTCATTTCTATGTTTCCATATTGACTACACACGGCCAGCAAAACCATTCCAGGTCACTGCAAGATAATCCTCTCATCACCGCCATGACCCAGCCTCCAAAAGAAGAACCTGACTAATCTCCTATTCTAATCCTCGAAAGAACCCAAACCATCGGAAAAGGACAATCACGTAAACAATGCAAAGTAGACTCATCGTTCCCCACAAACATCACAAACATTACTAACATCAACTGATTGGTCAACAAGTTGTACCTTGGATGGGAGCACATCCCTCACTTCACGCCACATGATGGTTCAAACATTTCCGGGGATCTTAAGCTTCCAGACTCAAATATTAACTCACACATATGTCAAATAAATATTTTTGTTATAATTTACATGTTATAAATAAATTAAATAATGAGTGAAATAATTGTTAGTTCCATAGTAGAATATAATGAAATGTTAACAATTAGAGTGAAATAATATAATGTTTGAAGAGTTGGTGGATTGCTGATGTGACAAATTTATCAACCCCTAAAGTGTATAACAATTAAAAATACCCTTAGAAAATTTGTTGCAATTATCACGTATAACAACAATCTAAGGGCATCATTAACGGTGCATGGGCACCATTTATTCCTATTAGGTTGCATTTGAAACTATCAACCGCATGGTACTGGCCGCACATCCTTAATTTTTGTTTTTTTAACAATTGTTTTTTTTTTTTAAATAATCCAACAGAAAGGTTACTACTATTCCAACAGTTAAGTCACTAATCAATAGAAACCCTTAAGTTTTTTGTTTTTAGTTTCGAGGGTTTTGTTTTACGTAATTTAACCTATAAATACTAGTTTAAACCTCTAAAAAATTATATTCCTCAAATTTTCTACTCTCTCACCCCAGCCTTTCATACTCTTTAACCTACCATTCTCTAACCCAAATAAAACCAATTGCTCTACTCTTTAAATATTGGGGCAATTACATTAGCGTTCCTATGTTTTACCATAATTCGTGATAGTGTTTGTGTTTTGAAAAGATTGTTATTGCATTCTTACTTTTAAATGTAGTTAGAATATAATTCAATCAGAACTCACATGACGAAAGATAGTTCCTTAATAAATGTTGCTTGTTGTTTCGGTAAATCAAGAAAAGTGTACAATAGAATCGAGTTGCTTTACCAACTCTCAAAGTGTCTCATATTCCACCCAACCAAGGTTTGAGAATATTGTTCTTGTTGAAGAACCGGCTGCAGAAATCGTGGATAAACGTAGTCAACCGTGGAGCATAGAAGAGGAGAAAAGGCTTGTCAGTGCTTGGCTTACAATTTCAAATTATAGAATTGAAGGCACAAACCAATAACTGAGTACTTCAATGCAAATCGAAAAACTGGTCCACCGAGAAAACTAAAATCTGTTAATAATCATTGGTTTTGGATGCTTCCACTTGTGAATGAATTCAATCAATTGTACGACAAACAATTGGAGGAAATCTTAGTGGTTGGAGTGATGACCAATTGAAGCAACGTACTCGTGAGCTATATTATCAGGACCATAAAAAACATTTCTTGCACCAGCATGTTTGGGTTATGTTGAAAGACCATCTAAGATGGAAAACACACACTTTTCTTCATAGTTCTTTCAAAGAAGACGAAGATTGATGAAAGCGGCGACTACATCTCTTCATCAAATGCAGATATAGGTCTGGAGGTAGAAGATAATGAAGTTGAAGTTTGTCCAGTTAGCCAAAAAGCTGACAAGACAAAGGTGGAGAGAAAGGGGAAGTCAAGAGTAATTGATAAACGTATTGAAGATGAAATGCAGAAAATGATAGAATGGAGGGATCTAAAATTAGCTGAGATTGGAAATATGAAGCAACCTTCTCATATAGTTAATGATCATCGAATACTGACCATGGATACTAGTCAAATGAATACAGAGCAGCTCGAGAATCATCGTTTCATGTGCTCTGTCATAAAACCCAAATATAATACTTCCTAGTTTTTCTGTAAATTATTTTCAGTTTAGTAGTTGGTTAGTGTAGGTAGCATTTTTTCTTCTTTCTCAAGTGTGTATGTTTCTAACTTGTATCATTTTGAAATTTAAGGAGAAATCTCTTTTTAATTCTCTCTCTCTACTCATTTCTCAGAGCAAGAAGCTCACATTTCCCGAAATTCTTTCCACGCCATTTTCTCTCCAACCAAACACCAATCAAATCTAGATTTCTCCTTCATTTCTGCTCTGAGTTCAAATATTATCACAGATTCAAGTCTCTCTTGTCTTGCTTATTATCATTTTAATCAGAGCAGATCTTATTTATCTCATCAGCTCGGTTTGCATTTGCTTTGTCAATTTTCTTGGTTAGTTCTATTTTCTCGGCAAACAAACAAGTTTGCTCTCCATATCGTTTGATAACATCTTTTTCTCATTCTTCAAGCTTCGTTCACTCTCAATCCTTGATATCCTATTCCTCTGTTTTCAGTTACTTCCAGAAATTCTCTTCGCCGATAGTTTTTTCGGCTCAATAGGAAATTTTTTTTTTTGCTAAATTGCATAATTATATTTCCTATTAAATTAATTTATAAAAACAGAGATGCTAAATTGCATAATTATTTTTCCTATTTTTTAACAAATTTTTTATTTTTTAAAATTATTTAAAAAACAACAGAAAATTCTCCAAACTAAACCACCCTAATATTTTTAGTTTTTCTATTATATTTTTAGTGCAATTTAGAATTATCATGATTTACTTTTAAATTATTGTGCTCTATTTACTGAAGGTTTATAATTATGCCTTGTTCAATTAATATGTTATATTATTAATGTAGTAATTTATTAGTATGTATTTTAATTTACATGAAGTTGTGGTTTACAACTGGATTAATGCAAACTTTTGGAAGGTTAAAAGAACAGTAATTATTTTTCCCTCAAGTAGACGAAAGAAAGCATCTGGAGATCCGGCATCGACAAAAGTTACTAGTCGTGTTGTACCAGTATATCAAAGGTACTTTCAACATCTCTTTTAATACGATTCCAAAGAAAATGTCGACGCTAAAATACCCGCTTGTGGCGCTATTGCTGCTGGTAGTGATGTGATTGTCATTGTTTTATTTAATGAGGTCAACAACTACGTAACTTGATAGTAAAATTTTAAGATTAATAAGATGATATTCTAAATTGTCCTTAGTCAATTATTATTATGAGAATGATAATAAACAAAGTCTAGTATATACTCTAATTGATCATCATATTTTACTAATCATGAATATGAGATATCATCCGGAGCATAAATACATGTATTGGACTGACATGTTGTGACAAGCACTACATGGATTGATGTCATAAAGTATTTCTCATGCAGTAATAATATTTGAGTCATTCGACTTGAATTTGTCACAACTCAGTAAAAGCACGCAATTGTCCTTAAACAACATCTGACAACTAATGAGCTTCCAACCACTAAGCCTAAAAGTTTAAGTTTAGGTTAATTAAGTAGTCAAGTCCTTATACTTATAAATTTTTTCACCTATATACACTTATACGATATGAAACTAGATTGTTGTTGCATAGCAGGTAGTTTCATCAGTTAGTTTGAACTGTCTACTTATATTATATGTTACAATTTTCACTCATTAGATCTGCGATATCTTCGTCGGTAAGCCTTCCAATTATGATGTCTAGAATTTCTCTCGTGTTTTGTCGAAGTGGGATTCGCCTAGACTCAGGAACTCCCTCTCAACTTTTGAGATTTTCCCAACCATCGCTATCAGTTAATGTTTGTCTCACCTCTGTTAAAGTTTGCACGCGAAGTGACTCTAATACCATAATTGTCATGACCCAGTATAAGCACGTACTGTCTTTAAGCAACACCTGACAACAAATGAGTTTCCACCCACTAAGCTCAAATGTTCAAATTTGGGTTACTTAAGTAGTCACATCTTTATAACTATAAACATTTCCAACTATATACACTTATACGACATGAGACTAGGCAACTGTTGCACAACATGTAACTTGACTTATTAGTTTCAACTGTTTGTTTAGGTGATGTTATAAAATTCACCATATATTCCTGTATGATGAATCATGTGTCTTGACATAGTTCAACAACATCTTTATGAATCATGTTAAGGAATATGAATGACATTGAATGAATTTGTCCCTCTCGTTCAAGAGAGATATTTATGGGCTACTTAATAAGTGAAATTGATAAAATGCATGGTCATGCTTGAATGACTTGGTAAATGGTTATCAATGTCATTTGCTTAGTCAGTTCACTTGGGATTCAAGAAATTAATTAAGCTATATAAGATCGACATATTTCATGCCTTATATTTAATCGAGATACGTGCAGAATGACTAAATATTAGATCGTGGCTTCATTTGGTATGGTTATAAAAATTCCCAGAAGTTAGTTACTGAGGAAATATATTACCTAAGAAGTTAATTATTAGGGAAGTTTGATTTGTACGTGTTTGGTATGAAAATTCAATTCCTAGGAAATGTGATGGAAAATATGATTGTAATGTAATTTTTTTTAATGAAGACCATAATGCCCTTGAAAAAATACAATAATATTTTAATTAATTTAAAGAATTAATGTAGTTGTAGAAGATTATGATAAAATTTTTTCATAAGAGCAATGATGAATAATAAAAAATTTTGTAATTAAATTTTTACCAAATCTAATTTATTATTTTAATAAATTTGTTCATAGAGTATTATCATAGATTATATAATCAAATTACAATAAGAAAAAAATAGTTGTTAGACAATTCTTAAGTTAAGTAACCAATAATTTTTTGAAATTTATCTATATCAGTAAGTAGAAACGGTTAAAAAAGAAGAGCCAAAGTTGCAAGTTGCAATTGGTTAAAAAAAAAAAGTTTCAAGTTGCAATTAAATCAAGATGCATATAATACAGGGGTGGAAGGGTCATTTTATCACTCGGGAAGCAATCCTTACCCTCCCCCTGTTACTTTTGTTTCTGTACGGACAGGAAGAACCTTCCCCTAAAACTCAGCAAATTGACATGAAAATGGAAACCAAACACTCTTCAGTACTTATCTTCCTCAACTAGTTCTGTCCCCCTCTCAAATTCGTCCATACCAAACAAAGCATGTATAATAGGTATTATCGAATCATCGATTCTCACTTAACTAGAGTAATCACAATGTCTTGTTAGAAGTCACTTATGACTATAGACTAGGAATGAGATTTAGGTCAATTGTCAGCGTTGAGTGAACATATAGGGTCACATACTAAAATAAATTGAACGAGTTTATATTTTTTACATTCTCTCTACTGCTAATTATGTGTATGTTCATTTTAAATAAATAATTAAATTAATTATTTTAAAATCGTATGGATTATAGTGACATATTTGTTTTAAGTTCTAAAACAAATTAAAACTTGTTTCCTTGTAAGGCAAGAAAAAGTTTGGAGATCAAGTAATTGATGTTTTCCTTGTTGAACAAGGATTATGGAGTCGTTTTGCTTGAACAATGTCATCACCTATTTTTGGATAATGCCAACAATTCAAACTCAATTTTGTTTTCATTCGGACTATTTAATTCGATCTCAATTTTATTTCTTTATTTGGGCCAATTTTTATCAACGTAATCTTAAATTATTCATGGCCCATGTGATGTCGGCCCATTTTTTGTTGATTGTTTGTGGTCTCATTTTGTCTGATGGCCTATATTAGTAATTGAACCAACTGAGCACATGCCATTCAGATCCAACCAGGTTATGGGCCAATTATAAAACCATCCAGTTCAAAAATTCAATTAAAAAAAAGAGAAAATTACTTTATATACCATGGTTGAGAATTTGAGACCTTTTCTTTATTCCGCACGGTTCGACGAATGGGAAAATCATGCTTTTATTTTATTTAAAAGTACAAAAAATACAAACCGTCAAACAAATTTTAAATTATGCAATCGTATGAATATTCAAACTTCAAAAATGTCAGTTTTTATAGCCATTATATTTTTATGAGAAATTAATTTTTTGCGAAAAAGTCAAATCGAACAGAAAATATTCAAAGGTCTCCAGAAATTTCTATTAGAGGTTTGCAATGATTTTCAAGTGTCTTTATTGGAGGTTTTTAGAGGTCTTCACTAAAAGTCTCAAATAGTTTTTACTGAAGGTCTCCATATGTCTTTAGAATCTCTACTGAAGGTCTTTAATGGTCTCCAAAGGAATGAAGATCTCAAGGAGTCTCTATTGGAGATTTTCATAAGTTTCTGCTAGAGATCTCTGAATCTCCCTTATTTTTTTTACAAAATTTAATTATATTTTATTTAATAATAATTAATTAGGTCTCAAATAAACTAAATTCAACAAAATCAACCTACACAAATTAATGAAACGCAACAAAATCAACCTACACAAAATCAATTATTGATGGAGTCTTCAAAATGAACCAATGCAATCAATATTTTTAATTTTTTTTTAGATTAAGCCAACAACAAAGTAAACCGAGATGATTCGGTACAACTAGACTTGTTGACAAATGATTGGTACTAATTATGGTGATGATGTTTAACGTTTTCAAAATATTAGGTTACTCGTAATCCACGGTCTCTGAAGTCGTCCCGCTGAACGTCTGCTCATCGTTTTTATTGTTATTTTATTAAAGTCCCCAGTTTCTAACTCATCAGCTTTTTTATCCGTAAACCAGGGGCTACTTTAAGAGTCCCGCGAGACGCCTACTCAGCTTTCCACTAAGCACAATTTTATTTTAATCATCCAACTTTTATCTACTACATTTAATACTTTCTACCCCAAATTCATTAAAATAAAAATAGTTCATTCAAATAAAAATAATTCATTAAAATAAAAATTACTAAAAGGCTTATTTTGTGAAAAAATGATTATTTTGTGAAAAATGATTGGACATAAAATTTTGGAAATTACCAAAATTGGAAAGTGCGGGTTGATATGAAAATGAGAAAAATAAAGCTTTGGGATTGAATTGATAATTGGTGAAAGAGGAAAAATTTGATGGATTATTTTGAGAATATTGATAGTTGGCAAAATTTGATGGGTTATTTTGTTAGGAGGATTGAGTATTTTTATTGTTGTGATCCATAATTTTGGAGAAAAAAAATGGAGTGAGAGTAATTTGAGAGTATGGAGAGAAATTTTAAGAGTTGAGAGAGTTTGAGGGAGAGAAATGAGTGTTTGAAGCGAAGGGGTATTTATAGAAAAATGGGTAAAATTAGCCGTTAGATATCAAAAAGGTAATTTTTCAGCCT
>CAODLS013813115.1:0-10452 GCA_948243855.1 Flueggea neowawraea
TGTGCTGTCTCTCTATAGGAATATGTTTGAATCATGTGTTAGTCGGGTGCCTTCTGAATACATCTCAGAAGCAGCATCTCCTGCACATAAAAAGCATGTATCAAGGAAGCATCCAAGTATAATTTCAAGTTCTTTTTGTTCATCAAAGAAGTTTCCTTTGAGATCATTTGAAGCTTTGGTTTCTACCAGTGAGTCAGAAAAAAGAAACTCAAAGGCTAGCGATGCTTCCTTGTTTGGTCGAAAAAGTGACCTGGACTTTGAGAAGACTTGTTTTGAACGAGTTAAGGTATGATAGATATTAATTCTTTTTGTAACCAAATGAGCATTTTTAGTCCCAATATTCTAGTCATGGAATCAATGAATAGTTGTTTTTCTGTGAATAAAACCTTTAAGCTTTTTGAAAATGATTATCTTACCAAAAATTGCAAAAGAAGTTTATTTAGTCCGCATTGCATTTCAAAGAGCATTTCGGTTCCTCTTGGTTTGTTTAGCATTATACTTAGTTTCCTGGATGACTTGGTTTCCATAATGATATGATTCTGTAAAAGTGCAGGCCTTTTGGTGTCAGATGAAAAACAAAAGCGAATTTTATTTATCCCCATTGCTTCCCTTAGCCTTTTGTTCAATCCAGTAGAAGTTCTTTTTGTGATTAGTTTACTGTCTGTTATGATGCCCTTTTGTTACTAAAATTTTCTCATCTCACTAATCAGCAGGGTCGTGCAACAGTTCCAACAATAGAGAAAGTTTCTGTATTGCGAACTCTGAAAGATCATCTCCACCAGTGTCCTAGCACCTTGTCTGAGGAGATGGTTAGGTGTATGGCTTCAGTATATTGTTGTCTTCATAATGCAGCATCTGCAGCCACTGGGAAAAAGAGGCCACCTTTATTGTCAAGGACATCGACTAATGTTATAATTCCCCAACATGGTATTGAAAAGGACCGGGACTGGTCTTGCAAATCCAAGTTGGAGATATCTTGGATATCAACTGATAAAATCCAGTTTTCTCGTGCATCTTATTCCATCAACAGCTATAGGTGAATTTTACTACCACAATGGGGAAATGGAAATGAGTTGCTAGAGGGGAAAAGTAGTTTGTTTTAACTTGTTTGTGTATCTCCTGTGGTAGGAAATAACCGCTGTTCTTATTGAGGAACGAGTTCTAGCTGGAACAGAATATAAACATTCTATTTCTTGTTATGTTAATGGCTTCATCGTTACCATCAAGTTGGTAGTGTGATGGAACAACAAAATGTCTGTGCTAGTATATCACTGTAGTATGTGTCCTCTGATCCTCTCCATGCAGGTGTGCTTAATATGCATCTTTCATTTTCAATTTCAGAGGTCTGGTGGATCAACTGGAAAGAGTGACTTTGAGTGAAATGGAAAATAATGCCCGAATTGCATTTTGGATCAACGTGTATAATTCCCTTGTTATGCATGTAAAAGTTCATGACCAGCCATGTTTCCATATCATTGTTTTTTCTTTCATGTTTTCCAAATAATAATAAAGCTAGTTTATTTATTTGAAATGATTTTTTTGCAGGCATATTTAGCATTTGGAATTCCTCACAGCTCTCTCAGAAGGTTGACATTGTTCCATAAGGTATTGCACTTCCCTTTTTTGTGAACATTCTTTGGTGATCCATCCGGATGATAACCACTAAGAGCAGAAATGTTCATAATTATTTCTTACATAAATAGTCTTGTTTAAATATCCCTGATAGTTCCTCTACATCGGAATGAATCCTCAATGTATGTTTTTTTATTGTACAACATCTGAAGTTAGAAGTTGTTACTTGACCAAAGTTCAAAATACATGACATGCTAAAAAGTACTTATATGGCTTTGTTGGTTTTGCTGTCTCGTCTCATATTTCCTTCTCTCTTTTAATTCCCGTTCTTTCTAAATGATTTGCTTTTCTATGTAGTGCAGGCTGCTTACAAGATTGGTTGTCATTTTATTAGTGCAAATGCTTTAGAGCAGTCAATATTTTGTTTCCGCACGCCCCGGATTGGAAGGGTATGACTCCAGATGACAGAATTATAGCTGATATTGATAATTTTAACAAAATCTCTTTACAAATCCATCTATCATAAGCTTTTGCTGTTGGTCTTGGTTATTCTTGTGTTGTATAAATAGTGATTCTGAACTAAATTTTATTTATTGATGGAAGTGTCTATATATTGTTCTTTTACCCAATTCTCCTTGCGAACATTTCAAAAATGCATTTCTAATTTCTGGTTCAAAGATTTAGTTGATTACCTAAAGATCAATGTCTTGCCATGCTAGATTACCTTTAGTTGCTTGTGCAAGTTCATCGCTGAGATCTTTACCCGATTGTTCATCTGTACTATTTTCTTTCTTTCATCACTAATGTAATGTTGCATTTTGAATCTGTATTATTTGGACTTATTTTCTTTTGACATAAGAAATGACATTAATTATATTATTTCATAAACATGCCTTCTATCTTTTATCAAATTGCAGTGGCTTGAGACCATCCTTTCAACTGCAATGCGAAAAATATCAAGCGAAGAGAAGCAACTTATTAGTTCCAAATTTGGTCTTTCAAATCCCCAACCCCTGGCCTGCTTCTCGCTTTGCACTGGAGCGTTTTCCGATCCTGTGATAATTACCTGCTTCTGTGACTATTTCTTCACAGTATTAGGTTTGAATTGCTAGAATTGAACAACGGTTGTCTGCGTATGATTATTATAGGAGCAATAAAATGAATTTTTAGCCTCAGGTATCAAAATTTATAATGTTGAGTTCATGTTGGTGTGCCACTTGAAAATTGCTGTCATAAATTTCTTTTCCTTGATCGTTCATATACTTGCTTTTCTGTCTCATATCAGATAATGTTCCGACTTATTATATTCTCCTGCAGTTTTTTTTCTACTTTACCATTTTGCATTTGAATTTCAAATTATATCGTACTGTATCTCCTGAAAACTGCCTCAAGTTGAAATGCTGACGAAGAACAATAGTTGGAGTAATTTGAATTATATATAATACTTCTAATTCTATCTATTGACACAAACTTGGATTCTCCAGTGTGTCGATTCGTAATTAACGAAGTTTGAGGTTTGTAACATGATTTAGCAGCTCAGTGATTGTTCTACATCATTTTAATTCATTTCCTGTTTTCTCTAGTGTGGCATAAAATCCCATCTTATCCGCAAGAAGTAATACAGACCTTGACTGTTTTTTATTTGTAGCTAAAAGTCTATACAGCAGAAAATATTGAAGAAGAACTGGAAGTCGCAAAAAGGGAGTTTCTTCAAGCACACGTAGTTGTCAAGAAGTCGCGAAAAGTGTTTTTGCCTAAGGTGCTTGAAAGGTTTGCCAAAGAAGCGTCTATCAGCTCAAATGATCTTCTCAAGTGGGTTACCGAGAATGTTGATAAGAAAATCCATGATTCAATACAGAAATGCATTGATAGTAAATCAAACAAGAAGGGTTCGCAGATTGTTGAGTGGTTACCTTACAATTCAAAGTTTCAGTATGTACTCTCTAAGGAGTTGACAGAATAAACCATGGCAGGTATGAACGCTTTTTTCAAGAAGATTTCCATTATTTGGCACTGAGACATCTGGTAACGCCTAGTTGTGAGGTTCAAATTTGTTATACATCTGATCTTTGGTCATTGAGATGACATTTTTAGTCCAAGAATCAAGACTTGCTACTTCCAGTGCAAATATTGTAACACAAGGACAGGCCTGTTTGACCTAGTGAGTGTATCAACATAGTTTCACACGTCAGTGCCAACTGTGCCTCGTATGGCTGTATATTTTGATTGACAACATTGTAAAAATTGGCATCCTTTCTAGAGAAAGACTACTTTTTTGCTTCTGGGCAAAAAAAGAAAGACTACTTGTTTGCCATTACTGTCATTTATTGTAGTGAATGATCTAGTATGGGTTAATGTGAAATTCCTGAGCTTTACTCACCATAAAACGAGATTTGTTTGGCACATACAACTAGGGATGGGCAAATCGGCCCGGCAAATGATTTCTGACCAGCAGCCTGGCCCGGCCCAGTTGATTTTTTAAAAGAAAAGGGTAGGGCCTGGGCTAATGATCTGGTCCGGCGGCCTAGACCGGCCCGAATATTTATTATATATATTTTTTTAATATTTTTTATATAATATATAGTATATTAATATTAATTTTATGTATTATGTGTTATAAATTATTAAAAATGATGTCAATTATAAATTTAAGAGTTGTTTAATATTTATTAAAGTATAATTTATATAATAAAATATATATTAAATTGTATTTTGATAAAAAATTTAAAAAATTAATATTTTTTTAAAAAATAGGCTCGAGGGCCGGGCCGTCCTTTTAGATAAGGCGGGCTTGGACCACGCCTTAAGCCCGATTAGGCCCAGTCCGACTGACCCAACTTTTAATATTTTTTAGTATTTAATATATTTTCTTTTTTTTTTCAAAAAGTCTTATTAGTTTTTTTACTTGTTTATTATTTAAAATTTTTTTATCCGCTATATGTTAAATTTTACACTTTTATAGGAAACACTTTCAATCTCCAAGGATTGTTTAGTTGAGCAACTTTTTCACTATTTTCTAGAAATTTGAAAAACAAAGATGGATAAATAAAAAATTTGTTAAAAAAAATTGATTAGCAAAATTATTTTCTATTTTTTAAAAAAAAAATAGAAAATAAAAACTATTTTCTAAAATAAACATAGATTAAAGATTTTAAAGTTGTGTTTTATCTTTTACCATTGCTTAAATTAACCACTGAAACGATAAATTCATTAAAAGTCCTAAGAAGTATAAAAAATTGAGTTAGTATACAAGATGCAGTAAAATTAATGCAGAAGTTGACATATAATTATCAGTTTTTTTTATAATTACATATAATAATCAGCTAATTGTTCAAGAATACCACAAAATATGATAATTAAATTATGCAAAACATTCTCAATTACCATTAATGTTTTTGGAGAATGTTCAATTAAAAGTTGAGTTCTTGTCTTTTTTTTTTTGTCGAACTTTAAACAAATAAATCAAAAAATTTAATAAATTAAAATTTTGTCGCGATCGAGATTCGAGACTGTGTATATAAAAAGAAATATTGATTTCAGTTATTGTTGAGTAACGGTGGAGATATAATTTTGAGAAATTACAACAGACGATACGAAAAAAGAGACATTACGTACGTAACCCCTTTTCAAATTATAGCTTTATTTCTCATATTTACATGTGCGATATTCTAAGTTTTAATATTTTGCGCTTCGATCTTCCAACCTAAGTTATGCTGGCACATGTGCTTTTATTTTATTTATATTCTTTTTTTATAGTCATTTTCATAGAAATACTTATTATTTACTATTTTTTGCTAATTGGTTTTGATTTTTTAATTTTATTTTAACTTAAAAAAATTGCATGGTATATGTTAAAATTGAAACTAAATATTTTGTTTGAAACACACAGAACATACATTTTTTAGTTTTTATTCTATTGTTATTTATATTTCTGTAGTTGTTTTTTTGTCTTATTAAATATACTGGTTAAGTATTGTTTTCTTGTTGGTTTTGTTTTTAGTTTTATTTTGTTTCATTTAAAAATATGCTATATGTAAAAAAAGGAACCGAATAAGTGAGATTTTATTAAAAATAAATCAAATTAAAAATAAAATAAAATAGAATAAAAAAATATAAAAACATTTCGTATGAAATCAATCGAATTGGAGTTAACTTCTGAAAAACAAAATTGAAAATCAAATGAAAATAGAATAAAAATAAAACAAAAACTGAATATAAACAAATTTAAATGATATAAACATATTTTTATAATTTTGAAAAGAGAGAATTATATTAATGTTCCTGAGTTTTGATGTATTCTCCTATTGCATCCCTAAGTTTTAAAAAAGCTCATATCGCATCGTCCTAACTGAAAATACGAAAGTACCAATATACCTTCTTATTCTTTTTTTTCTCCTCATTTCTCTCTCTCTCTATCTTTTTCTCTCATCTCTTTCTTTCCTTGACACCAATACCACTCATCATCTACCACCACCACCACCTCATGTCTTCCTCCTCCTCTGCCACTACTGCTCTCTCTCTCTCTCTCTCTCACACACACACACACACACACGAGAGACACCACTAGTTTCTCTCTTTTGGAGAAACAACAATGTCACGATCCGTTCTTGGACCATGACTAGCGCACGAGATGAACCGTATATAGGAGCCCGGTTCATATCGCATAAGCCTCAAATATCAGATGTAATACTACCTAAATCGTTCAATGAATATTTTAATAAATATGATAAACGAAAGATTCATTTTATAATTAAAATGAAATATATTTTTATATAAAAAAATAAGTGTAATAATATTTTTATAAATAATTTCGGTTATCAAAATACCCAAATACAAACACAACCACATATACCCGGTGTGGAGCATCTAATCAAAACATATAATTAGGGCTCGATCAAAGGCGCCCACTGACTGATGGAACACTTCACTGAGTATCTAGAGGCCAAAGAGTCACCTGTAAAAACAGCGATAAAAATAAACAAAGAAAATAAAAGGGGTCAAACTCAGTAAGTGAAACCATTTCAGAACGTCACATACGTGTCTCAGAAAGACTGTTTTGAAAATAATTCAAAAATATCACAAGCAGGTATAGATAGATACATATATACACATACTATATAGATAATAGTTTTTCGAAAATCATTTCAAAATCGTTCGCAATCAAAGCAAACAACAAACACGGAATCGTATCAAATTAGTTTCAGAGTCAAATCATATATCATAGATATGAGACCATATCAAATGTGTGCATCTGACACTATAACATATGTGATGTGGATTCCGTTACTAATCACTAACACATCGTGTGTTGAATTAGAACACATAGCTACCGGCATCCCTGGTAGCTGGGATTTCTCGAGGTATTGGTATACCAAATGCTACTACTACCAGTAGCACGGGTGCCCCACATCAAAAAACCAAAATTATATTATACTATTACATAATATAAAATCAAACATGTGATTAGCATCAAAATCAGAGAATAAATATATTCTTAAAAATCAAAATAATATCATAAGTCATTAGACGTGCAGAGCAACGTCAAATTCCAGAGAGTATAAATATTTCCAAAACATTTATACAAATCAATCGTAAAGTAAAATTCAAGCAAAACAAATTTTCTTCTGAATTAATGTCAAGAATATCAAAATCAAAGTATAGTTATACCATTTGTATATATATCAAATTCAAAATAAAGTATTGATTATTAATTCACATAATCAGTTTATCACTTAAGTCAATCCTTATATTAGTCTATTTTCAGAATTATGTGACGAACACAACAAAAGTATATATACAGTTTCGAGATACAACCTATGTGTCTGAAGTTGTAATCTAATCACCTGGACGCCGAGCGAATAATCCCAATCATGGTCCACCGGTGAATTACTGGTCTCCTCGGAAACCAAGTAGAGCTGGAATTGACATGTCAATATCATAATCAATATGATATTATGGTTGTACCGAAATACGTGTACATGCATATGCAGTCTCAAATGTTCGAACATACCCCGAAAATTCATTTCGGGCAAAAGTCTAACGTAATGATTCAAAAATATGACTCGGTGTAAAATTACACTGTAGTCCCCAAAACTTTGAAAAATTACTAACTAGTTCCTAAAATATTCTAAATTTATATATTAGTCCTCAAAGTATTTTAAATTTATAATTAAATCCTCTAATTTCCTAAATTATAAAATTAACTCTAATTTCTTAAAAATCACAAATTTGGTAAAAAAATTTCTAGAATTTACGATTTAACCTACCTGCCAAATATCAATTTTAGTCCTCACTTTTCAACCAATCAAAAATCTCCTTTTTGTTCTTAACATCCCAGAATCGAAATCCTAAACTCATTTACAGAAATTCCAACCAATAAATCAGTCCAATAATTTCATATTTCAACCAATCCTAACATTGATCTTCAATCTACTCTAGTTCTACCATCTAAATCCAACATAATCCAATGAAAATCAACTTTAAAATCATCTAGAAATAATTATAAATCGAAGTCAAACTCCCTCTAACAATCATGAACCAAAACAGAGAATAAAAGATGAAAGGAAACATGTTATACAGAAAATGAAGGAGAATGTAGCAACAAATACTTACCTTGTCTGAAGAAAACAAAGCACAGAACTGGTGAGAAACTGATGAGAACGTGTTGGAGTGGAGAAATGAAGAAGAAAAAGAGTTAAGATGGGCGGTGTCATAGTTTTGGGCAGTTGCGCGGTGGTGATTTGAAACCATGGCAGAGGAAACGGCGTCGTTCCCGCGTGATTAAGCTGCACAGGGAGCAGACGCCATGCGCGTCAGGCGAACGACAGAAGCCTATCCACCAAACGACGCGTCGTTTCGGGCTGTCTTCAACCACCTAGACACAGACGACAGGCAAGAAGTGGGGACGACACAACAACTTTTTGAAACGACTTGCAGCTTGGTGCAAAACATATGAACGACCAGTCACACGTTTTCCTACCTCTTTTCTTCCAATTTTTTTAACAACTTTCCACTTAATTAACAAATTAATCACTTCCAAAAACTTTATTAATCATCCTATTAAATTTAAAACACAAAATTTAATTTTCTAAATATTAAAATTATTTTTTAAATTAAGTGAAAAAATTATTGAATTTTCTTGTTGTTGTCAAAATTCAAGATATTACATATGGAGATCTACCGTACCGACACAATGGAGATTACCATTGTCAGAGGCGTGACGTAATGAGTGTTGAAACCATCACAAATAAGCCTATTCAAAAGTAAAAATTATAGATAGTATTGTGTAAGGTCGAATTTACATAGACCATTAAAAATTTGTTTATTATAAAAATATAAAATAAAAATTAAAGACAAGAATTAAATCAGTGCTAAAGCAGAGAAAATAATTAAAATAAAATTTGCAGTAAACAAAGCAATGAAAATTCATAACAATTAATCGAAGAGGAAAATCAATATGATAAAAGTTTAGTTAAGACACTTCTTTGTTTAATCCATTGAATCAATCATCGACATAAAAAATAACATCTAGCTATTCGAATAAGTTAGTTATAGTTGTCGGCAACCGCTCAAAAACAATCAGCCTTTATTTACGTCTTTGATAATTCTGAGACCCTTGACAAACTATTTTCCTTACCAATAGACAACTCCTAAAACCTCTGACAAGATTTAATCTACTAGCAACATTAAGAATTAAAGAGACCCAACCCAAGCCAACAAATTTTAAAATTCTATTTATTTAGACTTGACTGTTTAATTCCATAACATAGAAGATGTGTGGTCATAAACAACTATGTTATTCGCTACCTAGGCTAGAAACTCAAGAGACCTCGTGTTTCTAACTAGCAATTTATTATCATGCTGATCAATCAACCGTGCGTTATTGAAATAATCAACACAACAATAATATAACAAGTGAGCAAAAAAATTAAATAGATATCCTAAATGTCACAACCCATAGCGAGCTCGTGACCGGCGTACGAGGTGAACCGTCTGTGGGAGCCCAATCCATCTCTCACAAGCCTCAGAGATCAGAACAAATACCCAACCATTCAGATTATAAAACATTTGTTAAAACATTTAATAATAGAAAACATAGTAAATCAAATGTATATATAAATAAATATATCAAAAGTACAAGAGCGGAAAGACAACAGAAGTCTCAAAACAAAAGCCAAAGTGACAACTCGGTAACCCAACTACATCCCGATGCGGAGCTCTACAAAATAAAAGACGAGCCTGAACAAAAGGGCATTACTAACCAAAACATGCCTCACTGGAGTCTGGATGCTGACAGTTGTCAAAGCCAAAATTTGTGAACCTGCTCAATAGGAATCACGTAAACAGAGAAATAAAGGGTGTCAGGGGCCGTGAGGAATAACACTCCAAATTGCCTCATACGTGCCTCACAAAGACTATTTTGAAAACAGTTCAAAACTATACATGCAGACATAGTTTAACATACATATATATGCACGCTATACATATGTAATAGCTTTTCAAAAAATCTTTTCGCATACAAAGCAATCATAAACGCATAAGCATATAAAACGATTTTCATTTTTGGAGTCAAAATACATATACAAATATATGGGACCAAAGCAGAAGGCGTGCATGTGGCACTAATAACAGAGTATGTGGACTCCGCCATAATCCATATCAAATCATATGTCGGATCAGGATATGGCCATCAGCAATCCTGATAGCTGGGTTTATGAAAGCGTTGGTATACCAAATGTTATGTTTTACCCCGTAACAATAGGTGTCCCATATCAGAAAACAAAAGCATACTAATATATAGTATCAAAACAGAGTATGCGTAGAAGCATCAAAATCAGAGGAGAGATATATAGTTCATATATATCAATTTCAAAGCAGAGT
>CAODLS013813815.1:0-15139 GCA_948243855.1 Flueggea neowawraea
TTCTGGAGACACACATCTACAATAGAACAATATCCTATTTATAGACCTTCATCACCGACTTTATGAAGTTGGTTAACTTCTTCCATGTTCTTCTTTTTATTTCTTTAACAGTCTAGATAATTCATAAAACTATGAATTAATCACTAATCCTAGATGATTCTAGAAGTAGAATGTCCTAAAGAGACGGAGAGAGTAGGAGGTGATTCTCAACAATACAAAGCCAGCTATCTATAAACAATGTCCATATCATAATCCATTAAAGCTAAGTAGAGATATTTCGTATATACATTATAAGCAAGTATACAACAGCACATAAAGGAAACTCAAAATTAGCAAAGGCTATGCATAGCAAATAACAGACATTATAAGCAAGTATAATGCTTATTCTATAATGCAGGAAGTGTCAATATTTGCCTCAGTGTGGTTGGAAAAACCATCCAAGGTTAAGTATCGCTGCCCTCTTACAAGAGAACACTAGTTGTATTATTAGGGGTTATTTACAAGCTGCTTTTGTTCACCTGTTTATGCACAATCATTAAATTATTGAAGCTTACGAAGAATCCAATTGGGGTTTTATTTGTCTAGTATAGATGACGGCAAGTTTGGTTTGCCAATGCTTTATTATTATTATTGCTGCTTATTGAGTGTGATTGTTTGATAATACTGTTTCCGTCGATGATGCACATGAGATCCAAGTGCCTCTAGACAAAAACACGGAAGTAATTCTGAAGAAGGAAAAGCCAAACACTCTCAGTAATCCAACATAGTCTTTTAATTGAATAATAATAGCAGCAGTTTCTATTGAATAATTAACCAAGACGAGGAGACAGAAAATAAAGGTTTTGTCCGATAGAACAGCAGTTGAAGGAGAAATCAATCGTAAGTGAAAATGTAGGTGAAAGTGTAGGGTCGATCAAGGAAAAAGAATAAGCAACAGGAGAAGGATGTGTCAGGTGCGGAGACATGTTTAGGAGTTGGACCAGCAGAGTAAGATGCAACCGGATCTTCGGATACGTTTTCCTCTGTAAGAGCATCAACCTCCTCACCTGTCAAGTCTACTGGCTGCCAAATTAATGCCAGAGCATTTATTAGAGAGGTTGTTTTCGGTGGATTCTTTGACTTGTGCAACAACGTTTATAGGCTTGCAGGTTGAACATAACTTTCGAAAACCAAGAGGGAGTTCTGCTAGTCAATTTGAGCTTGCTGAAACAACACCTTAAGAGTGTTACAGCAAAGCAAAATGGTGAATGTTCAAGGTCGTTGAGACTTGGGGCAGTTCTTCAGTTGCATAAACAAATGTCCTGTTCCAACGAAGAGATCGTTGTCATGTGCCGGGAGGTTTCTCTCGTCGAGACAAAATCGGAGCCTGAATTCAATTATTCCTTAGTGAATCTAGATATTTTACCGTCTTTTTTGGTTTACAACCGTACATGAGCTATCAAGAAAAGTGAAGATTTCTTCAATATTCCTCTGGCTCTCTTTCGCTTTCGTCAAGCACATAACAGAGAGGAGTAGAACTAAACTGAAGCATGGACAATGTAAAGAGACTTGCAAGAAGAGATTTGTGTGCTTCAGATGAAAAGGGTCGTCATTGTCATTTAGTCCCGAGGTAAGTTCCTGCAGTGCATGCCTCCGAAGAAAATGGCGTCAATGTTTTGATGCATAGGTTACATATGGCAGGTATGGAGTCAATTTCACTTCAAATGTGAGCACTAAACCAGACATGGACTCTTTCAGAGATTTAACCACAAGCTCTCTAAATGCACCAACTTTCAGATATGTAATATTATTCTTGATGATATTTATTAATCATTTCATAGTCACAGACATAATTTGGCTGTTGACCGTTCCTGTTGACCATTTTCTATGCGAAGATTGTGAACATTCATCTACTCTTCTGTTGTCGCAGGCTGCTCTGGAGGCACCCTAGGTTTTGGATTTGATTAGCAGCTATCATTTCTCAAGACCATACGTTGTACCGATTCAGAAAATACGTCAGTAATAATTTCCTCCATATCATGCAATTCAGCTTTAGCTAAAGAAACAAATAGAGAAGAACAAAAAACCCGCTCGACAGTCTGAGTATTGGAACGGACCAACCAAAAAGAAAGGTTTGTGAAGATGAAAATTTCTGTTAGGGGTTGTAAAGATGCATACTGAGGAAGGTTCATGAAAACCATTTTTGAATGCATAAGATCTTGGTTGTTGCATTTCTATAAAACATATCTTCATTTTATTAGAGTCTACTTTAGTCATTTTCATTTTAAATGGCCCAATCAAATTGATCCATTCAACGCAGCTCAATCAATACTTCCTCCATCTCACAATACATTCTTTTTTAAATAAATTATTTTTTTGTCAAAATAAATGACATTTTACAAAATCAACAAACTCTTTACTCCTTTGTTCCATATTTCTCCCCAGTGGACCATCTTGACCTACACATTATAGAATTTTTGGTAATAATTAATGAATTAGCTCAATTGTAGTGTATCTCTATAACTAATATACATTTTAGTTTATATCTTTTAATTAAATGACAATTAAAGATTACAGGTTATAATTGATTCTGAAATTTACAAAGCTGTATATTTTTTTCTAAGATTACCGAGTTTGATCAGGACCAGAATGAATTGATTCTGAGATTTACAAACCAGAATGAATGCGGCATTGTGCAAGTAACCGGGGTTTTGATGCCACAAGGCAGCTTTCATCTCTGATTCTGTTTTGAATTGGTACATTATTATCAGTATTATGAAAATGGAGGAATAAGAGAAGAAGTCAAGGTCAAGAAATAACCCCTCCATTATTGAAAGTATCTTTCTTTCTCCATCTCATCGTCAACTCTATTCTATTCCATTCCGCACATACATTTCAACCCAGTTCTTTCTATCACGTTTTTGTTTATATACTTCCTAACTTTTGCGACCAAATTGAATTGCAAAACAAACAAAATAAACCAGACAAGATGGTGATATTGATCAGCTTGAAACCTCATCAAGAAGTTTATACTTTCTCACCACATTTCCAAATACTTGTTTGGTGATTCTATGATTAGTTATTTCCTCTGATTCGGTCTTCCTAATAAGCTTCTCCTCTAGTTTAGCATTTCTACTGATTCTTCTTCTGGTTAATGGTGATTGTCTCTCTGGTGACTTGTGCTTCTTCTTGATGGGACTATTCACTTGAAGCTGTAAACTACTTCTCTGGCTCTTTATGCCTCCTCGATAATTATTCTCGACACTCTTCTTCTTGCTCTTGCTGTTCTTGGTCGATTAAACTCTGAAGAATGCGCACACATGCACATGCACATCAACTCTCAATATATTAAACTCTTAAAAATTCTATTCATCATTTAGCAAATGCGACCTAATGTTAATGTTTAAGTCGATTTTCTTGGTCAAGATTGAAGCCATGAGTGATAGTTAATGAACCAAAGTCGAAATGGGACGAATCGGATACAAAACAGAGGTGTTTTGGCGAGATAGTACAGGACACGTCTTGAGACACGGCCATGTCCTAGACCCTGTAATAAACTGCTCGACGCACGGTTGAGTTCTCGTGTCCGTGTCTTTAAGGGTGCGTCCGTGTCTTACCCAGTTTGCCCGTGTAATCTATTCTGGACGTAATTCCTGCTTAGGAACGGGTTCTAATACGTGTATTAGGGTTTTGGGTGGCCTATTTTGGCTAGGGTTTCATTGTATACTATAAATAAGTGACTTGAAAACAATCTTGGTGTCTTATGGTCAGTTGTAACTGTAAATAATAGAATACTTGTGCTTTTGTCCGTGGACGTATATCGGTTATTGATCGAACCACGTAAATCTTGTTTTTTTGTATGATTGCTCTTTGTTATTCTGTATTCTTCAATCGCCGGTTTTCCCTGACACCTAATCATACCATTTATGGAGAACCTTACGACAAAGGAAAAGAAGAAAAAAACACTGAATTATAAAACAACCACAATAGAAATGTCGAATAAATGCAAAAGAGAAGACGTAATTTCATGACAAGAAAGCAAGAACCAAATTAATAATAGAGCAACTCTACCAATGAAACGATGGTGGGGGCTTTATTTGGACAATTATTTTCGAGATGTAGAAGTCTGTACACTAGCACAGATTCTGTCAGCTTCACAAACCTTTTGCGCGTGGCCATGAACACACTATTCCATTTACAGTTCATGAGATCATATCTGCAAAAAATTGATCGGCTCATTCTGCTGTTAGATTTGTCTCATGTAGAAAGAAACACCTTTCCACATTGACATAACAACATGTTCTGCTCATAGGCATCGATTGTTACACTTAGCCGTTATATTTAGGAAGTGAACTCTTTTTTCCTTTCTTTTCTTCTCTCGTGTTACTCGGGATCCAAACAAGGGCTTAACGTGATTTCCCAGCTAACAAATCAAAGCTCAAAGCTCAAAACTCAACCAATCACATCGGCGTATCAGTTATAGGACCCAAAATGAGCAACTGGAGGATGAGTTTGGCAGGCATTGCTGCTTCAAAATAAACTATTGTCATGTAATTGTCGAATACAAATCTCCGACAAAATGATGCTTCCAAAAGCTCTTTGTTAGGCGAAAGTACCATGTAGCTAACCGTACATCATAGTGGCGGCAATACAATCCCAGATAAAAAGTGAACATCAAAAGAGCAAAGAAACAGGAAAGAAAGAAGTGCATACCTGCGTCCTTCAATAACGAAGAATTCGGTCTCTTGTCAACTCTCAGCACAATCAAACGGGTGCAAAGTTCCTTCAAAATTTATGCATACGGAAATGCTCCAGGAGTTCAAACGGCCTGCAAGTAAATTATGATTGTAAATACAAAAGATCCATGACAATAAAAGACCTCAAGATAAAGAACTATCTTATACATAACCGACTTAAAACTACGCAAACTGATGCACATAAACAGATGCAATAGCACAAACTACGCTTTATGTAGCACATACCATTAGATAGCTAACCCAATAATGGAAGTTTCATCAGGGGACTAGAGCAGGCTACCATGAGGCAAAATATCATCTTTCTAAATAAAGCACATTCAGATGACCAAAACTCTAGCCATATTGAGAGAGTGTTTAGATTTCAAGCTGAAGTGACTGTTAGATCATGAGTGATCAACATTAAGTTTCTTTTATGTTTTGATGATGTGCAAAATATTTGATTTAGAGTGGAACACGTTGGAAAGCTCGAAACTGCAAATCAAGCCACTGGAAGTGCCACAACGTGTATTATCCATGTACAACGTACGTCACAGTGGAACACAACATACGTTATGCCATATCAACGTACGTGAAGAAGAGCCAAAATGCAAACAGAGGCTATTGGATTGTTCCATATCAAAAACAACGTACGTCATACATGCACAACGTATGTAGTAGAGGCATAACGTACGCAGAGCAAATTCAATGTATGTCATATGGAGATATGACTATGATCAGCGTATGTTAAGGAAGAACAACGTACGTAGACCTTAAGAATTTACAAACAACGTACGCAAGATTGGTACAACGTATGTTGTGAATGGTCCAGAAGTCTACAACGGCTATAAACTCACTCCAACGGCTAGTTTCACTACACCAACGGTCAAATGGCTTGAAAAAAGCTATAAATACATCAAGGAATGACAAAAAAAATGGATGATCATATGCTTTGAAGTCCCAAACATTTTCATCATTCCATCACCCCCAAAACACGAAAATCAAGCTAGAAAGAAGATTATGAGCATCAATCAAACACTTGTACTCCTAGCATAGAGCTTTCAACTTTTGTAAACAGTTTGTATACACTTTGAGAGTGGAGAAAGGTTTGTTGTGAACCTATGGAAAACAACATTGTAATGACTTTAGAGGATTGAGCCGTAATCAACCTTGGGTAGGCTTTATAGGGGTAAGCCGTAATCAACCTTGTAGGCTTTAGAGGAGTGAGCCATAATCAACCTTGTTGGCCTTAGAGAGGTGAGCCGCAATCAACCTTGTTGGCTTTAGAGGGGTGAGCCGCAATCAACCTTGTTGGCTTTAGAGGTATGAGCTGCAATCAACTTTGTTGGCTCTAGAGGTGTGAGCCGCAATCAACATTGGTGTAAGGCTTTGTTGGATTGAGCCGGAATCAATATTCGAGATAGTGGAAAACCTAAGTGAGACTTAGGTAGTAGACGTAGGCATGGTTGTCCGAACCACTCTAAAATGCGGTGTTGTTTTCTCTCTTTACTTCAACTCGCTTCCGCTCTCCAAACTCAACCAAGGCATCCTCGAAAAATTCTCCAACAGTGATATCATAAGTTCATCGTTTCTTTAAGCACAAAACCCAAATTCTTGAGGCAAAATATCATGCCATTAATTTTCCCATTTTTTAATTTCATTGTCACGTTTGCTCGTCCACTTGCATTTTCTGCTTATGTGGTTGTCCCACTTGTCATCCTACATGTACATGTAAGTTGGAAATTGCTCAAATTCCTGTTGTTGTGACCATGAATGTAATTTAATCAAACTTTTGTGACCGTGGTGAAAAGAAAACAACTTTTGTTACTTTAGTGAACTTATTTTCTAACTTTTGTGACCATAGGTGTTATTAACCCAACAAGGACGAATTACTGTGCAGATCTGATTTACAATTAGAAATGAATGGTCCAAGCATTAAAGTTCCAACAACAGAACAATTGGGTCCCTTTATCACCAAAAGTGTTTATATATCATATGTGTGGAGATTTAATGTACAATATTGTTCATAGTTGGATCCCGTTATTGTCTTTAAGCTCCTTTTCCTTGAAAAGAAATGAAAATTGTCTAGGATGCTCTTTGCTTTCCACTATTCTTGTAAGATCAAGCATTTGCTTATCTAAATAGGAAATAAACTTAGCTAGCTAGATTCAACCATTTTTTTTCCCCTTTTAATATTAAAAACTTTTGTTTTTAGAAAAGAAAAGTAACCAGAATCAGAAAAAGCCATAGGTCATCCCAACTAAGTTGGCACCACCTAGGCAACCACTTCATGTTCATATGCTCCAAAATTTATTAATAAGAAAGGAAAATAGGGATCCAAAAAGTACAACCTAAAAGGCAATGTAATAGAAAACAGTTAACAAAACGAAAATACTCTTTCCGGCTGAAATCATCACAAAACCTCACGACCGAAATTAGCCAAACGATCTACCACCTGATTGCCCTCTCTGAACACATGCGTGCTAACAACCTGCATTGATGACATGATGCTCAAACACTACGTCCATTCAACTTGAACTGCCCATGCAACTGTACCAGCTTTTGTTCGAAGCAAATGCACCACATATGAGGAACACTTTCTATCCAAAGTCGACGCCAGCCACTTTCCCATGCCTTCCGAATAGCAAAGAATGTCGTTTTCAGCTCTGCCATCAAAGCCAGAGAGCCTTCAGTTGGGAAGGCAAAACATCCCAATGCGAATCCTCTAGTGTTTCTGAACACCCCACCAGCTCCCAACTTACCAGACACACTCGAAAAGGAGTCATCTGTGTTAGGCTTAACCCAACTTGACGGTGGGTGTCGCCAAATGATAGACAAAATAGCAGGAGCCTTGCATGGTAGTGCATTAATGCTTAATTGCTTTAGTGTAGTTAATTTAGCCTGTGAATTAAACATAAATCCCACTTTGAAATGACTACATTCATGAAGAGATTGCAACGACTACATTCATGAAGAGATTGGCAAACCTGACGCAGAAAGAGATGAACATCTGGGTCTTTGTCTTCGAAGCAAGCATTGTTTCTAGTACGCCAAAGCAGCCAAATAACCGTGACAATTGTTGTTCTCCATAAGGCCGAAAGTTGTATAATTCTACTTAAGACTTGATTGAGGATGAAAAAGAAAACAGGTAATATATCAGACGAAAAAACAAATGCTGATCAAGTTTTTCTTGTTTAATATCGTTGAACGGAATTCGAATATGAAAGGCTTCACACAGTTAAGTTTGAGTTGGTTTTTGTTAAAATCATGAACCAAATAGATAATCAATTTTTCATTTTAAAAAAATGAAGTTAATTAACCATGTGGTCCCTCGATCAACATTTTACCAAATCAAATCATTAGATGGTCAGTGTAATTGATATTAAAATTTTAGTTAAGAGTCAAATTAATCAAAAGAATATTTCCATCTATTGTTAATCATCCCTAGAACTCCAGCACTTAGATTTGTAATTTTGTATATACATTTGTATGCCTAATTCTTTTAAATCCAAAGTAGCTAGTCAGTGTAGTCTACTTAAAACAGTTTAAATTCGACGTCAATGTTTTTTTAAGAACTTCAATGAGCTTAGTGTATACTTGTGAGCAATTAATTTCTTGAGGCAAGCCCAAAGCAAAGTTGCAGCACTACCTCTGAAATTTGCATCACATTTCTACTTTGGTTCAACCTCCAGATTTATTGGTCTTGTAAAAAAAAAATCTAGATTTATTGGGAGATCACAGAATACGAACTTTAATTTATCATTTTTTTAAGACACATATGCCTATAACACATATTCATATGATCTATTAACAACATTTACAAATATGTAGAAGAATTTATAGTAAGACATTCATAGATAGAACTAGCAAAACTCGTAAACATACAAAATGCATTATATATTACAAACCAAATTTGATAGACAAAACTACTATGCAAGATGAATCATGCGGTTCTCATCCATTAACCTTATTTATATGCACATGCGGTAAGGAGAGAGAAGGTGATCACGACAACCCGACTTCTGTCACGTTGCTGTATGTACAGACTTGGAAATCAGCTCAAAAGCTAACTTGTAGTACCTGAATTTTTTTTTGCGATTTATATGAGTCACAACTCAATGAGGAACTCAACACATATCAAACATTATATAAATGTACAATATATACAAGCACCTCAATAAGTATCACATTATTCAGATACAATAAGTATGTAATGCAAGTCCAATTAATTAGGTAATGGCCCAACATGTTGACTATCGCTCCGGGTTTCTAATATAATAGATCTCGAGAATCTTTGCAATACCAATAAAAGAGACTCAAAGGTCTAGCCAATATCCGATAGAATTGACCCATAAGTCTGATCAAATAAACCAAATAAATTGTTGGTCAGCCTAATAAGGTAGAATAGATTCTAGAGATGCCCCCTACGAGTTTTACCCTGTATAACACTTAGTTCCATCTACCTTCTCATATAACCATTATTTCCAATAGAATTGCAAATACCGAGCACATTGGACATATCATTCCTTTTAAGCCAAAAGAAATCTAATGCAGAGCGTATAATCAAATATTCTTCACTAGCATTTCCAATAACTCATATATTGTGTTCATAGCGTCACAAATATTCATCACATATAGACCTCATAAGAATTCACCAATAGCATATAACAGATCATAGGCAACAACCAATGCTTTCCAAATATCTCATGTAAGCACATGGCAACAACATTACTTCAATAGTATATAAATATAGCACGTAATACACATAATGGGCTCACTTACAAGATAAGCAAGTTCAAGTCTCTTAGGTTGCCTCTTAAGCCTCCCCACTGCACTTCTCACCTAATACACATATTCACACAATTTTCTTTCAATACATAATGCCTATATACCATTTATATGCATATGATGTTCAAATTATGCATGTTTCAATGTCGACACTTCTAATTTGTACTTATGCATGCAAGATGGTATTTGAATTAAGACATTCTCATAGGTTTTAGTTCACTCTAATAGGCTTCTAATATTCTAGGCAGTTGACGGTGTTGGAGTATTTTTTGGGGGTGCGGAAGCTTGAAAGAAAGAGAGAAAACGAGATAAGAAATTTATAGTGGTTCGACCAACCGTGCGTATGTCCACTACCTAAACTCTTCACTTAGGATTTTCCAATTCACTATACGATGATTGATTCTGACTCAATCCATCAAAACCAATGTAACAAGGTTGATTGCGGCTCACACCTCTAAAGCCAATAAGGTTGATTCTAGCTCACACCTCTAAAGCCTAAACAAGGTTGATTTCTCTCAAGGCTCACACCTCAAAAGCCCTTAAAATGTTGTTTTCTTAGGCTCACACCAAACCTTTTCTACTCTCGAAGTGTATACAAAAAATTATAATGAAAGCCCTATGCTAGAGTAGTTGAGTGTATACTTTATGCTCTTGATCTTGTATCTAGCTTAATCTTTGGTGTTTTGGGGTGAGAAGAATGATGGAAGTGTTTGATCCATGATGGTATATGATCATCCCATTTTTCTCTGTCGTTTGTTGATGTATTTATAGCTTTTCATGCCCAAAATACCGTTGGAGTTGTTGTACTAGCCATTGGAGTGCAGTTATTGATGTATGTGATGTCTGAAACTCACTTACATATGTAATGCACTATATTGTGCATGTAAATTGTGAAATTCGACTGTTGCATTCAACAATTTCAAAATCTTCTTCAACGGCCGAAAAATCTTTGTTTTGTCTTTATTCCTTGCGTACGTAACTCTTAGTCCAGAGCATTCCAATAACTTTTATTTACATTCTCCCTCAATCTTACATACATAACAATAACTTTATGTACGTACATGTGCCTTACGTACGTAAATTTGTAGCGACTTGTTTTCCAACTTCGAGCCTTCTAACGTGGTTAACTCCAATCCTTGCTTGCCAATATGGCTATTTTGAATTTTTCACATTTTGTTCATCATGAAAACATAGAAGGATCATAATGTTGATCACCCATGATCCAACAGATGGAATGCAAAAATAAGTATATTCCCACTCTGGACAGTTTGTGTTATCAAATTGACAGCCCAAATGTACTCATTATGTTCTTAAATTTAATTCACATATAAAACACATATAAGTGTTTACTTCCACCGAAAATTAGACTCTATGTTGCTCTAATGAGGTCTACACAAATCCTCAAAATTACAGACCATGTATATGAGTTCCAAATTAGACCTCTTTGCACTTATTTGTACCTATTGTCTGTTATACTCATATGTAGACTATGAAAATTTACAAAGACATACTAGACAAAAAAAAAACAATTTTCATGTTTTACACATCGTTTAAATCTATCTCTAAGTGCCTTAAAACAGGAATGTGAATACAGATTGAAATCTAAACTTAAACAAACCCATGTTCCAATTCATATGAATTTATACTTTAATCCTCTTATTCGACATTCAGACCTCTAAACACATATTATAATAAAAATGCTTAATGCATAATTTATCCCCAAAACTTGCACGCTTTCTTCTTCTGTCACCCTAAACTTTTTTAGTATTCAACTTACCCTCTGAACTTGTTAAAATCCTCTCAACTAAGGGTTTTTTTCAATGTGTTTGAATCTCAGAATCATTCAGTTTACCTTCAAGTTATTACTCCTAAATGTAGAAGGTTAAAAAATAATTAAAAAAATCCTCGTATTAAACCCGTGATGAATTACAAAAAGTGGTAAATTGCCCATTTTAATCAAGTTTAGAGAGTAATTGAGACAGTTTAAATAAGTTCAGGGGGTAGTTGAGACAGTTTAAGCAAATTTATGGGGTAAGTTGAACGCTCGAAAAATTTAGGGTGACAGTAGAAGAAAACGTGCAAGTTTGGGGGATAAGTTATGTATTAGTCCTAATAAAAACCATGCAGAGATGAATGAAGAAAATTACTTACTTAACTGCTGCAATGAAAGCGACAGAAGTAATGCTAATTTATCTGCAATTTAGATGATTTCTATCTTTTCTATCGGTTTTTTCTCACCCGTTCTGTCTTCCTCTCCTTTTTCTCGCCTCTCCCTTCTATTTTCTTCCTCTCTTACATTTATGCACAACCTGAATATGTTCTACCCTTTTAATTTTGGTTTTTATTATGTTTTTAAGATTAAGCACGAGGTGACGAGGTGTTTAAGGGGTCCAATCATGGAACACCATGTTTCTTTCTCTTTTAGGCATTCTGTTATGTTTTGTACACCTAATCAACTCTAAATTTGTAGGCTATAGATGATAAACAACTGATCCTTATCTCTACACCTAGATCAACATAGTTGTCAAATTACCTATTTACCTCTGTTTGTAATTAGTTTATTTTAATCCCTAATTCTCCTACAAATAGTCTGTACATCACTCTCGTTTTTTTAAAAGTATTTTCAAACCATATAGGCAAATAGGAATATGACTTGTGCAATATAAGATCGATACACATATTTATGTATACTAGTGGCACGTGCGTTGTGTCACGACCCATAACCGGGACCGTGACCCGTGTACGAGTCGGACCGTCTGTGGAAGCCCAGTCCAGCTCGCACAAGCATCAATGATACAGAAACTATACTAACCATTCATTTTACGTTTTAAATAAAACATTTATAAGAAAATCATATGTATAAAATAATGTCAAGTGACAAAAATATATACATAATCGATACAAGTACCCCCAAAATAAACCCAAAAGCAGCGAACACCACAACCTAACAGTGTCTCGGTGGGGAGCTCTATAACGAAGATGTAGCCCGATCCAGAAGGAGCTACTAACCAAAAGTATATCGGAGCCTCACTAGACGCAAAATGCCAACAGGTTGTCGAGTCAAGTCAACCTATAAAATAGAATCAAGGAAACACAGAAAATAAAGGGGTTCAAACCGAGTGAGTGAGGGACAACACTTCAGATTGCCTCATTTGTGCCTCACAAAGACTGGTTTGAAAACCATTTGAAAACTAGCACATGCGATATACGACACATACTTATACATTATATACATAGTATGGTTTCCGAGAAAACATTTCGAAATCATTTGCACCAAAAGCATACACATGCACATTGGTAAAATACTACCCATATTGTTAGGTTTTTGTGAAAACCTCATATACTTATCATGAGATCATAGGAACTCGTGGTATGGTCTGTGCCACTCTCCCACCATATAATGACCAGGGTCATGTCACTAATCCATAATCCAATCATGTACCGGGCCAGGGTAACATGGCTACCGTCTACCCCGATAGCTAGGTATCATAATGCATTGGTATACCAAAGGCTACGTACCCCGTAGCAAAGGTGTCCTATAATCAAAAACATAATCAAAGCCATGCATATTCATCGTCAAAATACGTGAAAAATATATGTATATCGATACATACATATAACTTTCTTCAAAACAAAACCATAAATACTTATTCACATAATCCGTTTTCATATATTTAACCAATCATTGGATTAGTCAAGTTCACAATTTAGTTATAACACATCAAAAATGTATACAGTTTCGAGACACAACCTATGTGTCTGAAGCTGCCATCTACTCACTTGGATGTCCAAACTCTAAATACCGGTACCGCTGTCAGGTGGCTGATCCCGCTGACAAACGTGGCAGATAGCTGAAATAATAACAGAAACAATAACGAATCAGAAACAATAGCAATGAGACTCTGGTACTGTGGCTGTACCGTAACTCGTGTACATGCATATGCAAATGTAGACCCCTTTAAAATGCCCAAATCATCCGAAAATTGAAACCCATTTCAAATTCGGACAAAATGCATTTTCATGAATCAATGCATGGAAATGAGTTATAAATGAAGAAAGGATATTGATCTTACCTCATAATTGGATCAGGAATGCTGGGGAATCAATGTAGAGAGATTCAGACGAGTTGAGAGAGTTTTGAGTGAGAAAGTGAGAAAAATGACGGAATGGCATGTTTCGACCCGTTTTAAGCACTGCTGACCACAAGCAACGTACGTCATGTGTAGTGACAACGTACGTCATGGTAAGGCACAACGTACGTCGTGACCCTCTAACGTACGTCGTGATGCTTCCAGTAGCTACGGGTTTCAAATAAAACACCCCTCAACGTACGTCATAGTCAGACAATGTATGTTGATCATCCTCGTCCCAAATAACGTATGTCTTACCTATGTAACATACGTTATGCTGCTTTTTCAGACAACGTACGTCTTGCACGACGTGCTACATACGTTGTTCACTCTCCCATCACACACTCGACATTACACATTTCCCCACATGCATCGAACTTTCCTCGACGTTCGATAACACCTAATCCTCGACAATTACGTCCAATTATCTCCAAGATCACATCGGACTACATCGGAAACCTATAGGAATCCTAATCAAAATGGGTGGGATTTTACACGTTGCATGTGAATATTATTTTTATAAAAATATTTTGAAAAAAATTGTAGATTGTATAAGTAAATTAGTATTTATTAAATAATCAGGAATGTGACATATTAAAAAAATGTTTCAAGTATAAGGCACATTAATTGAAAATTACATAAAATTTTACATATGATGAGAAAAACTTTTAACAATATTAGTGTAAATATTCTTTATTATTTGATTTTATTCAATACAAAACATATTATAGCTGTGGCAAAAGAAATTCTTTGTAAATAACGTTCTTTGTAAATGTTGTCGTTTTTTCGCCGGCTTATCACTTTTTGACGAGAACCTTTGTTGTGTCAAATGAGATGCCTCTAGATAGTGGGAAATATAGTTGTTCATGAGAGAAAACATGTTGTGATAGGTAAACACCAACATTCAATATTGTTTGTCGTTGTGCCTTATTGATTGTAATTGCAAAACATAGGCGAATTGGAATTTGCTTTTCTTAAATTGAATGGATATTTCTCATTTTCCAATGGAAATAGCGGAATTCTTGGCAACAATACTTCTTTCCCAGAATGATGGCCCATTGTAATTTCTGCATGTATGACATTTCTATCAAAATTCTTGCAAACCATCCTTGTGTCGTTGCACAAACTATTTGGCAGGTCCAAATTTCTAAAAAAAATAATTGGACAATTGAGCTTGAGTTCCCATTGGTGGGGGGCAATCCATTTGAAATTAATGTATTCAAGAACTCTTCGTGATAATAATTATTGGTTTCATCAACTGCCTCATCAAAACTATTGAATATCTTGCTTTCTCCGGGGAACATCTTGATCATCCTCTCATTGAGTTGTTCAACGTACTCATTCATTGTTGCAAATATGGCTCTTGTAATCATGTAGTTTGCTGAGATTGAATTCTCTATCAAATGTGGAAAAACAGAGTGACTTAAAGCATCCTCACTATTTTTGTTATTTTGGTGTGAAATGACCATCTTTAATCATGCCTTCATCTAACGCTGATTCTTCTCCGTT